>JAPMNZ010958981.1:0-25268 GCA_029875035.1 Pomatoschistus microps | reverse complement strand
GAACCCCCCACCCCCAAAGTCATCTGGATGAAGGGGGCCCTTTTGTCCCAACATAGTTCCCTGCAGAGTTACCGAGCTTGTTCTGGAACTGACTTCGTCTTTCTAACTACAGCTATAAAGAATAAAATGGATAACGACACTTTCATTGGCCTTATTTTGTTTTGCATGTTTGTCTCTGGTAAGTTTGCACATATTTATTACCTTCTTGCATATTTTTGAACTGTACTCGGCCATGTCACTGAGACTGCAGGGGTGTTTGAACCTTCTGGAATAACAGCTGAAACATGTATGCATACATTCACTGTATTGTGTGATGTTTGCATTACTTTTATTATCATGAAAGGCATTATAATATTCAACTATTATTTTAAGTCTACAAGAACTGTATAAGCTACTAATGAACATGTTTACCGGTACAAACCTGCTCATTTCTGCAACGGGAGTCATAAGTTATTTGTCAGGAGCAAAGTTTAAAGTTAAAGTCGTCCTAAATTGTCGTCACTGTCGAGAAATGAAGACAAGGCAGTTGTGATTGCACCTGTACCACAGTTTATTTGAGAGTCCTTCCAGATCGAACAAGAGGATACAAGGCTTTTTACATAATTTGTAACAGTTTGCATAAGAAACAAAAATTTCATCACTTGACGCATGCTTAAGATATAGATACAGCAGTAACAATGTGGGTAAAACAAATACGTTCAGTTCTTCAGATAAGAATGTTAAGCAGTAATCCAGATATAACAAGGGTCAGATTCCACATCACACACACAGCTCATAAGCCTGTTGCAATAATAATGTAATCTCTCAATGTGCTCAATCCTGTGTACATTTTCTTTGTAATAGTGGAAAGAATTGGATGAATAAGTATGAGTAACTAAAGCATTTGTTGTTCTTCCCTTAACTGATTTTGAGTAATTTTGTCAGTGATGTCAATATTTATGCAAATGTAGGTCTTGTGCTTCAGAATGTCACAGGGGTAACTACATGATTTTCAATTTGCAGTCTTTTCTAACTAAGAATGTTACTGTAAAACTGACTTCCTCAAATAGAATGGTACATAAAAATGTCATCAGAAAACTAACCGGCGCAATTTCCTCTCAGAGATTGTAACCATTGTTGAGGTGGATGGATTGCTATTGTTGTTCTGAACATATGAATTTCAAGTGTTGCCAAAAAGTAGATTGCAGGTACAATCATTCTGTGCAGATACAATTATGCATTTTTTCTGCTAAGACATGTGAAATTATCATGAGTTCCCACATAATAGAGTGACTGAAAAGTAATATCCAATCAAAATCTATGTGTATTGCACAATGTGTACACAGTGCTTCACACAGTCATCAACTAAACATTCATGCTTGGCCCTGTAATTTGGGTAACTGCAGAGGGTTTAGTTGTACCGACCTGATGCATCTGAATGTGCAGTTTTAGGTGATGGATGCTCCCTGAGTCTGAAGCCCTCGCGGGTGGTGGTGGGCTTCGGAGAGGCAGTGAGCGTCCACTGTGAAGCCACCCGGCCTGTGCGTGTCCTGGGCTGGGAGTCGGCCATTGGCTCCTCTCACACTCAGCAGGAGCAGTCTGTGCAGTGGAAAGTGGACAGTCTTATTGATTGGATCGAAGAACCCATTTGTTATGGAGTGTTTCACACGGCACCAAGGCAGTGTGAGGAGAAACTGAACCTGGTCTTATACAGTAAGTCAGCTCTTTGAGACAAACACACCTTGATTCTTTCATAGTTCTGTAGTGTGATCTATCATCTGGCTTTTCTGTTTCACACATTTCCAATTATGTCTAAAGAAAATTCCTGAAATGTAATTGGCAAAAACACTCAATGAGAACAAAGTAACACATAGGCTTAATAGTGTAGTTAATCATTATTTTCACATACAGTATATAATACTATTGTTTTTGGTGAAAAAGAAAACATAATTAAAAATTATTCTGAATCATGACATGCAAATGGCTACGCAGAAATGTTAATTCATCATAAAAATTTAACAAAAATATATGTGATGTATGTTGTGATGTACACTGCATCTCTTTTTTTCAATACATTACATATATAATTGGCATAGAAGTAAATAAAGTGGACCTTCATGATCGCACTGCATTATACATGTTGTGTTGTTTGCAGAGAGCCCAGATGGCGTCACTATTCGACCTGTGGAGCACACTGGGCCAATGGTGGAGGCAAAGAAATACCAGTTGTTGTGTGAGGTGCAGAACGTGGCTCCAGTTCAGTATCTCAGCCTGAAGTGGTACAGGGGAGACACAATGGTCCATAACCACTCCTTTACAGACCTCACATCTTCCACACCTGTTCAAGTGTCCTCCATCCTTGAGATATTTCCAACCAGAGCTGAAAACGGAGCCAGCTACAGGTGTGTGGCGGAGCTAGAGCTGGGACCAGAGGGACCA
Organism: Pomatoschistus microps; assembly: GCA_029875035.1. Taxonomy (NCBI): domain Eukaryota; kingdom Metazoa; phylum Chordata; class Actinopteri; order Gobiiformes; family Gobiidae; genus Pomatoschistus; species Pomatoschistus microps. Next base: position 22,850 of record JAPMNZ010958981.1, on the reverse strand, counting down.
CAGCCGCCTCCCAGCATTACCTCTGCATCTCTCAATGTCTCTGTCAACTGTGAGTTAGTACTTTGATTTTGGTTAGTAGTATTTATGCAATATCATCATAATGACAGCATTATGATTCATGCAGTTCTATGTTTACCTGGTGAGGGCTCAGAGACAGAGGATTAAAGATAAATGTTTTGATTTGCTCTTAAAATAGTTTTGTCATGAGAAAAGTCATGTTTTTGTTTCAATTTACTGCATTTCTCTAAATCATGTGAACAATAAATAAACAAACCTAGACACACCTAATAGTAATTGTAAGCCAGTATCACAGAAGTCTTGTTTGATAAGTTCAGGAAGAAACACAAATAATGTTCATCAGAATTCATTCCACATAACTTGAGTCTGGATTTGAAACACTGTTCATATATGTTTGTGATTAACAATGAAAATATTGAAACAAGAAAAGATGTATTTTACAGTGCATCCGGAAAGTATTCACTTTTTCCACGTTTTTCCAAAATTGATTCAATTTTTTTTTTTTCCTCACAATTCTACACACAACACCCCACAATGACAATATGAAAAAGGTTTTATGGAGATTCTTGCAAATTTGTCAAAAATAAAAAAACTAGGAAACATAAGTATTCACAGCCTTTGCTTAATACTTTGTTGATGCACCTTTGGCAGTAATTACAGCCTCAAGTCTTTTCGACTATGATGCCACAAGCTTGGCACACCTGTAAGGACATTCACAGAGTTGTCCTGAAGCCACTTCTTTGTCATCTTGGCTGTGTGCTTAGGGTCGTTGTCCTGCTGAAAGATGAACCGTCGCCCCAGTCTGAGGTCAACAGCACTCAGGAGTAGGTTTTCATTCCCTCAATCTTGACCAGTTCCTGCCACTGAAAAACATCCTGGTGGCTCCAAACTTCTTCCATTTACGGATGGAAGAAATTTGGAGGCCACTGTGCTCATTGGGACCTTCAAAGCAGCAGAATTTCTTCTGTACCCTTCCCCAGACTTTTTCCTGGAGACAATCCTGTTTCGGAGGTCTACAGACAATTCCTTTGACTTCATGCTTGGTTTGTGCCCTGACATGCACTGTCAACTGTGGGACCTTATAAATACAGGTGTGTGCCTTTCCATATCAAGTCCAATCAACTGAATTTACCACAGGAGGACCCCAATGAAGCAGTAGAAGCATCTCAAGGATGATCCGTGGAAACAGGATGCACCTGAGCTCAAGTTGAAAGACTATGAATACTTATGTACATGTAATTTCTTTGTTTTTGATTTGTAATACAATGTAAAATATTTTTTTCACGTTGTCAATATGGGGTTTTATGTGTAGAATTTTAAGGGAAAAAATTAATTGAATTTTTGGAATAAGGCTGTAACATAACAAAATGTGAAAAAATTGAAGCGCTGTGAATACTTTCCGGATGCACTGTATATCATTGATTTCCCCGCTGGTAAAGGGGGTGGGATAGTTGTACTTTTACCAGTCCTTTTCAGACATGCCTAATTATAATGCTGCTTCTAGTGACATAATGTGTTTACAGTTACATGTTTAAGGTAAATATAATCAATCAATCAGCTCTTAAACATATAATAGTAATGTATTTTTTTCTTTGTCTAGTTCCGCCAACATTCATTGGATCTGAAACAGAAGTGGTGGAGCTAATATCTGGTGCTGAAATGACTTTGAACTGCACTGCTTTGGGGCACCCTCCCCCTATGTACAGCTGGCTGTCACCGTCCTCCACACAACAGACAGGGGATGAGGCAGTCCTAGTTTCCTCCTCACTTGTACCAGGAGCCTATATTTGCACGGCCTCAAACTCACTGGGAAAAAAGAGCAAGAACTTCATGCTAAAGGCAAAGTCCAAAGGTAAGAAGCCATTCTATTGATGAGGAAATGATCAAACCTATTCATACTTTTTTCTTGCTTCAATTTAGGTGTTTGAATCAAGCAAGCAACTCTCAATCAAAACAAGGAAACTGTTCAACTATTCTTGAATTTATTTTTCATAAAAGGAATTGAATTTATACTGATGTAATGGCAAATTGGATGTATTTATGTATTCTTAATTAAGCTGTTATCCAACTGATTTGCGACACTAATACTATACTTGTTTATATATATATATATATATATAATTAGTTTACCGTGGCATTTTATATGTATTCCCAATAAGAATAACATTCCTTAATTACATTTTTTAAATACATACATATAAAAAAAACATACACAAATAGGCCATTGTAAAATGAATTTCATCTGCAGATTGGAAATGACATTGTAAATACACACTGCCTCACATTTCTTTATAAATAAATAAATGTTTTTATCATGTTCATAATGATTCAAATTTAACCACAAGATGTCACCGTTTCACTACACTTCTCTACGTTTCATTGGACCTCATGATGTCACGTGACAAAAACATAGCATTTGAGCAGGAAGTAAACTGGTAGCTATTGACCTTTTTTGCTCTCTATTTTGTCTAAATGAAAACAATTTCCCGAAACAGGTAAGCAAATTGCAATAAAGTGTAATGTGCACTAAACTTAATGACTTATATTAAATACAAGAAAAGTGAATACTTGTGTCGTATTTTTCAGAAAACATGCCCCAACAGAAGGACCCATGTCAAAAACAAGCATGTGACATTCAAAAGTGTTTACAAGGTATTCACAGTCTATGGTATTGACACCAGTAACGCTAGTGACACGAAACCGTTATAATAAGCCAATGCATATAATATCATGCCTTTCTCTTTATAGCTAATAAATACCTGGAGAACATGTGTGAGGATGTCATCAGGGAGATGCGTCGCTGCTGCGAAATTCACGCGGAAAACTCCATTTGCTGCTCGGGTTTCAAGAGCCCCGCGCCGGCAGACAGGGCAGAGACATCGCTATAGTCCGAGGGGGCCCTGGCCTTTGGTAGAGCTTTAGGAAATGTATTTGTTTAACTGTCATTATTTATAGATTTAATTAAACAACATGTTATCATTGTCCAACGTGTTTACTTCTAAACCTATTTTGTACATCACACACACACACACACACACACACACACACACACACACACATATATAGAGTGATACGTGTTACTTGCAGTAAGTGTTAACATTATTTGTATATTATCTTGATCATTTCAAATAATCATATTTCAATAATCATCATAGCAGTTAGTTCAGTTATAATTTCAATATTGAATATTGAAAAATGTATTAATAGTAGGTATTAAAGTAAGTAAATCTTAGAGCATGCGTAATTTTTTTTTAAAGAGAAAAGTTGGCACAGCGGAAAATCTTTTGCGTACACATTACGTAATGACGTCAGCGGAAACGGTGATTCTTCTAGAATCCTGTAGCTTTGACGCTAGCTCATGCTCGCTGCTCTATCAAAGTTATTTCCTGGGTAAAATCTGCGAAAGGGGGATCATACACCTGACGATTGTAAAACAGTACAATTTCTTTCTAGAATCTTGCAGATTCAAGCTTGTGGTAAGCCACGTTTAGCACAAAATAGTGCTTTAGGTAAATCCAAGGCTAGTAATATTGTTGGCGATAGTACTGGTACTGGCATAATGTCCAGGATAGATTACAGTGTTTGGGACCACATCGAGGTGTCCGACGATGAGGACGATACTCACCCGAATATCGACACCCCGAGTCTGTTCAGATGGAGGCACCAGGTCAGTCGTGCGGTTTCTTTCGAGTGTTACTGGTACATTAGGAAGAACCAGTCATTGCCAACGTCCTGCTGCTTCTTCCTAGTCGTTACCATAGATGGATTGTTTATATGTGTGTAGGTAGTAGTATGTTAAGATGGGAATCGGATGTTAAAAATAAAAAACGCATGTTAATCAGTCATTTCATGTTTCACAATGAACAAAAATCAGAACATGTTTGAAGGCTCAATGAATAAGCTCTTCCATTCTTCCTTGTTTCTCAACAGATGCAATACATCGTTCTATTTATTTATTAATGATGATATTATACTATTACTGTGCATTTGTTTATTTGTACAGATTTGAAGTTATGAGGTGTCAAAAATCTTCTTTTGCATGCAGTGGGGGTCCCACACTCGTGTAGTGAGAGTGTGGGGACCCCCACAGCATGCAAAACAAGGTTTTCTGTATCCATGGTCTTAATCTGATTAAATATTGTCACCACAGGCACGTGTAGAGCGAATGGAAGACTTTCAAAAGAGGGGCGAAGAATTAAATAAAGGACTTGGCGATTGTCGACGCAAGCTTGCAGACGCACAGAAGAAGTTGAAGGAGCTGACCATATCGGGCGAAGCCAAAGCAGATCTTAGTAAGGTTCAGGCAGAAGAAAAGAAACTTAAAAAGGAAGAGCGGGAGTGGGAGAAAAAAGTAGATGAGTTTAACCGAGAGGAGAAAAAGATGCCATGGAATGTTGATACTCTCAGCAAAGAGGGTTTCAGTAAGGTGAGCAAAGTGTTCTTTTGTCATTTTCATTCCATGTAATATTCCACGCTTCAAGAGCTTTTACTTGTCATTCACCCACTCATTACTTGCATGAAAAGTTATAACTCCAATGTACCTGCCAGTGTTGTGAACGTTCCCCTTTTCACTACACACCTGCTGTTATTTAATGTGATGGTTTATTAAGAAAACAAAAACCACTGCTTTTGACATAAACAGTTTAAAAGGGCAGGCATAACTAATGTGATTAATTGCCAATTGGTTTATTTTATTAAATAATTACCGATCTTAATAGATATTTCAAATTATAATACCTAGAATCTATTGACATGCATATGGCTACATACAGCATTAGACAGAATCTTACTTTTTGGCCTGTAGAAATTAAATTACTACAATTTACACCTTTGGCCTTCCGACCTCTCACAACTGGATTCATACTATAGAGCATCTGTCAGAGTAAACCCACCCAGATGGAGAAGCATGTAAACTCCACAAAGAAAAGTCATTATGTAAATATTTGTTCATCTTTTTGTTTTGTGTCATCCAGAGTGTTGTAAATGTCAAAGTTGAAAAAGAAGAAACTGAAGAAGAGAAGGAGCAGAAGCATAAAACATTTGTTGAGAAATATGAAAAGCAAATTAAGCATTTTGGTAAGTTTTAAGTTCTTCCATGGCAAACATAAACATCAAATAAAAACATTTTTTTTATATTTTACAATTGTATTATTGTATGTTTTTGGCAGGCATGTTGCGACGTTGGGATGACAGTCAAAAGTATCTGTCTGATAACTCTCATCTTGTGTGTGAGGAAACTGCAAACTACTTGGTGATTATGTGCATTGACCTTGAAGTTGAAGAGGTAATCATTGTTTAATCAATATTTTTTGTTTCTCATTGTACTATGTAAATCAAAAAATAAGTAATACATTTTCTGCTTCTAGAAACATGCCCTGATGGAGCAGGTTGCTCATCAGACGATCGTAATGCAGTTCATTTTAGAATTGGCCAAGAGTCTAAAAGTGGATCCCCGTGGGTGCTTCCGACAGTTTTTTGCAAAAATTAAGGTATGATCCAATACACCCTAATTTAACAAAGCCTTATATATATTCTTGATAATGTGGATATCTATTTTCATTGTGTGATACAAACAGAAATATCCATTAGCAACTGCGCTTCATTGTAATTGATTGCAATATAACCTTGTCCTCAGACAGCGGACCAGCAATACCAAGATGCTTTCAATGATGAGCTAGAGTCCTTCAAGGAGCGTGTTCGTGGGAGGGCGAAGATTCGTATTGAAAAGGCCATGAAAGAGTATGAAGAAGAGGAGAAACAAAAGCGCCTGGGGCCTGGCGGATTAGACCCTGTAGAAGTTTACGAGTCTCTTCCTCCTGTAAGTTTTTCATTTTTGCTTTTGAGTTTTTACTCTTCAATCCGTTGATTTCCCACACTGTTTTCCTATTGACAGGAAATGCAAAATTGCTTTGATGAGAAGAATATCCAATTGTTGCAAGATGTAATAAGTAAAATGGACCCAACGGTAAGTTATCACATCTGTAGTGGTAGCCTGACCCTAACCCTGTATTGGTAAAGTGCTTTTGTATTTACTGTAATGCAATTATATTATTCAGTGAACATGCATTCATCACTTTCAATTCGAAATGTTAGTAATGTCTACAATTGCACCTGAAGCCACCCAATGAAAGTCCCACTAATGAAATGTGTATATTATCATTTTTACAGGAGGCGAAAATTCACATGAAAAGATGCATAGACTCAGGATTGTGGGTCCCAAATGCCAAAACGGACGAAGGTGAGGAAAAGGAGGAGGAAGCGACGTACGAGGAAGTAAAACAGGAACCTGAAGAATCAAAGAAAGAGTAACCAACTGTTTGTGTAACATTTTAATCCAATTTTACTCTCACTGGATTGTACGCTGCCACATGTATTCGTATTATTTTGCTCATCAATGGAAGTAGTTAGATCGAACCTATTTACTGCTCAGAATCTGGTTGAATTAAACCATAATTCATGTTGGGATCTATTTCTGTCGGTCTTTTATTTTTGTTACTTTGTTGGCATTTATGACCAATAGTTTGCTCCATACACATGCATAGAAATCCACTGTATAATTAGTCTCTTTTCAGTTTTGACCTCTTAACAATTCCCTCAATACATTATTTGTCCACTCCAATGTTTTTCTTACAAAATGCAACCGAGTAACAGCTTTTGCATGAGTTATTTTAGGCACCTGAGACACCTATTGTCTATTGCTGTTGAAAGGGGTGAACAACATTTCATTTTATTTTTTTATTTTTATGTAATGGTGTATGACTTGTAATATGCGTGTAGACAAGGAGCTTTGCTTTTATGAAACGTACTCAACAATAAAGACATGTTTCTAAAGCAAATGTGTGTGCATTTTTAGACCTCCAAAAGTTTGCGTTGTAGATAGATTTTAATACCTAACTTTTCTTTGGGTAAATATTTATAAATAGATTTATGAATGTAAAATGTGGGCAAATTAGATCCCAACACGCTGTCTTCATCTTATGAGTAAATGGGTAAGTAATATTATTTATATAGTGTTTCACAGACTAGACTCACGAAGTGCTTTACAATTGTAGGCATTTTTTACATGTTTTCAGTGGTGGGGGGAAACCGGAGGAAATCTATGCCGACATGGGGAGAACATGCAAACTCCACTCAGAAAGAGCCCAGAGTCAGTTATTATAGATCCATGAGTCAGAGCCAGAAACGGGTGTTGTCACTTGTCGCGTCACGCTACTGGGGGCGTGGCCGCGCTGCTTGTTTCGGGAAGTACCTTTCACAGATCACCCACAGAACAACGCAAAGATTGGGACGCTCACTACAAATGAAGGCTAAAATCACCTTACATTGGCCGTGTTAGGGATCATTTAACACATCCATGGTTAGTGATCGTTATCATGTCACACCGACAAAGTTCCGCAGTAAAAAGGTAAGACTTTCCTTAGCACATTCTTAGTGGTATCTATATCTGTTGATATTAGTAATTATATGCATTCGTTATATCATCTACTATAGTTTGTTATTATACATTAATTGCAATTCTATATTTGCTAAATGTTCCAAGTTTTAGTTTTACCGAAGGCTCACGCTAATATACCGGAAGTAACTCAATTTGTTTTATGTTGTTTCATCAAACATTTTTTACTCAAACAGTACAGGCAGTGTATCTGGTTCCGCTTCGTCTAATATAAGAGTTATGCCCATATTGTTACGCGTTTGTAGTGCCGCTGCATTTGATCGTATCTGCCCCATATTTTTTTCTCTTGCTTTACTTGTTTCCACTTTCTCCGTGTTGAAGTGATTCCCAGTTCACCATGTTGAGGAAAACATCCTCAAAGAAGCGTTCGCAGTCCTGTCCCGGTGTGAGTGATGCTCCTCAGAGTCCAGGCTTGCACGTGTACTTGCTCTGGACCCCCCAGGGGGAACGGTACCTCTCCAAAACATCTGGAGAGGTCTCAGCAGAGGAGCTGTGCATTTCAGCTGCAAAGGAAGTAGGTAAGAACAGTATCAACATGTGGATAGGAGACTTTATTTTTTAAATGTCTGTCTTTTTTGTTTACATTTGGTTTAGACATGTATGTGCTGCCAGAGAAGCACAGCTAAACATGTTTTAATCAGAATCAGTATAATTTAATGCCATGTAAGTAACAGGTAGTCATAAGTCGTACAAGTCCTGCAGTGATGGGAGGCAGCGGCCGATCACTCTCTCTGCAGAGCGCACATTGGCTGTAGTTTCTGCTTGTCCCTGACTGTGGCTCCAGCAAACCACAGGGTGATGGGGAGATGAAGGATATTGATATAGATCCATGGTGAAGATGGACTTGACGATGGCCGTGTAGAACTGCACCAACATCTGTGCAGGCAGCTAAGCTTTCCTGAGCTGCCGCAGGAAGTACATCCTCTGCTGGGCCTTCTTGATGAGGGAGCTGATGGTCGGCTCCCCCTTGAGGTCCTGGGTGATGGTGGTACCCAGGAAAAGAAAGGACTCCACAGAGGTGATGGGGGAGTCCATCAGGGAGGGCGGGAGGACTGTGCTCTTCTGGGCGTTCAGCTCCAGGTTGTTACCACTGCCAATTGGTACCAATTGTGTCCAAACGTAGTCTTGTGTATCGCATCTGGTCTTGTGGAAATTGTAATATTAATGATATTACAAAAAAGGCCTCTTGTTCTACCTTTTGAGAATCTCTACAGCTGACTTTATCTGATTTAATTTGTTTTGTAGGAATCTCTCCTTTGTGCTACATGTTGTATGCCCTCTATGACCCACAATCATGTTGTTGGTACAGTCCAAACCACATGTTTACTTTGGAAGAAAATACGCATATAGTGCTTTACTTTCAGATGAGGTTAGTGTGTACATTTTGATAAAGATTATTTTCTTCATGTCTTAACTGTTGTTTTGTGATTAGGTTTTACTTCCGTAACTGGCATGGTCTTAATGAGAAGGAGCCTAAAGTATCTCGTTACGCTCCTAAGTCTGGAACAGGTCAGAGGTGTTCCCCTCTGCTTGAGATGTCCTCCTTGGAGTACTTGTTTGCACAGGTTTTAACACAGTTACACATGCAAATTAACATGTATTTTTGCTTTAATAATGTTGGATCTTCTGTTTCTGTTGTTTTAAGGCAAAATATGAATTTGTTAATGAGGTAACACAAAAAGAGGAAATTCAATCTGAAGAAGAGTTAAGTGGCTTCAAAAATGAGAGCTTGGGAATGGCTGTCCTGCACCTGTCTCACTACGCAATTGAGACCAAGAAAAAATTGCAAGAAGTTGCAGAAAAAAATGGGTAATTACATTGAGATAATGAATGAATGAATACTTTATTTCGAGCCATGGCAAACAAGAACAAAGAACAACAATTTATTTATTTTATTATTCATTATTCTAAGTTAATTTAACTTTAATTATGTGGTTGCTACAGATTAGTTTAGTCAGTGGTATATTTACAGTTATGCAACAGTGACATTTAATACTATGCACTTGATTTATACAGTGTATGTACAATTTGTTTATATTAATGTGTATAATAGTATGTGTAACAAACTATCAATGTTGTTGATGTTTAGACATTTCTATTTTTATTTTGTAGATTTCATCACTGTATTCCGAAATCTTTTGCCAAACAAATTTCCAAGGACAACTTTCTGACAAAATACCGGATGAAGCGAATATTTTCAGACTTTGTACAAGCATTCCAACTACAAACTGTGGATAAAGGAAGACTTGGAACGCAAGAGATAATGTATAAATATATCTCAACCCTTGAACACTTGGCTCCACGCTTCGGCACAGAAACATTCTCTGTGTCTCACCTGGACGTGCAAAGTGATGAGCAGGAAAGTCTTTGCTCCAACTCAGATCATGAACATAGTGCTTTGAAAGATGACTATAGAGCTCATAACACTCATGAACTCATGGTCTGTGGCATAAAAGGCATTCAATGGAGAAATGTGTCTACCCAAATGGTATCTTGACTCAAGACCTTGGTCATTTGTTATTCATTTTATGTTTGCATTAATGTGAAAATGTTTTTAGGCAGAGTCTAATCCATACTTCAGAAATGATCACAAGAAGAATACTAAGGAAAATTCCATTAAAGTAAATGATAAAACCTCCAACACATGGACCTCGTTCTGTGATTTCCCTGAAATCACTCATATCATCCTCACAGAAGATAAAGTGCGCATTAGTACTGAGGACAACCGCTGCCTGGTGAGACATGTCCTATTAACACATTACAAGCCACAAAGGCAGTATTGCTTCTGATGTACTAACCCCATGATTACGTAAGTAATAAAAGTAATAGAATAGTCAATTACATGCATATTTTGTACATCTTAGGAAATGATAATCAGATGGTCACCTTGTTGTCTGAAACAAGAGTTCAAGTTGCCTGATGAGCAATATTTTACACAATTAGTGATAATTGTTATAGGAAATATAGTCAGACTTTCTAGTTTGATCTGTAGTGTGCAGAGATTATTCCCACGTATACTTGGACTGAATCAGTGATCAGAGACCAAGGCCTTTAGAAAAGGATTCCTTATCAATACTTTAGGTGGAATGGAGAACATAGGTTTATGTGATGAGGGGTTATTTTTATATATATATATATATATATATATATGATTTTTGTTTTTATTGATGATTATTAATTGTCACTTTATTGTCATTGTACAAAAGTACATTAGAAGGTTGTTGGAGAAAAACTGCAACAGTTCCATGCAGTATTGTAATTCACAACAACAGGGACTATTTTAAGTTGTAAAAATGGGAAATGCAACCAAATGTAGTGGACGGTGAGGGGCAAGCCGTTGAAGTACTTTGGTTGATCTCTTTAGAACCTGTTCAAAACTAATGAATACACTTTTTGTTAGGAGGATCAGCCAAACGAAAAAGTAACAACAAAAAGGCCTACATTTCCTAGGTCGATTACATTTACAGAACAATGCAAAAGAGGGACATGGTGTAGTGGTGGGAAAGGGATATCAAAGTTAGTTAGTACAGGACATCCAAAATACAGCAATGAAAACGTACCCCACATTAAACGTCTCCCAGTAATCGATGTTGTCGTGGTTTTCCCTGTTTCTTCTGTAGAAAGTTGACATGAGTTCCAGCCAGGAGGCTCAGTCCTTTGTGTCGCTGCTTGACGGATACTACCGGCTGACCGCAGACGCCCACCACTATCTCTGCAGTCAAGTGGCGCCCCCGAGGGTAGTACTGAGTGGTGCTAATGGACTTCATGGACCTATACAGTGCGTTCATCCAGACTCACAATTGTTTGGAAGAAGAAGAAGTAGTGCTTTGCGGATAACATTTGGTGTCATTACAGAGATGAATTTGTGCTAATGAAGCTCAAAAAAGAGGCAGCGGAGGAGGGAGTGTGTCTTGTTCGCTGGAGTGTTGTCGACTTTCATCGCCTCATTCTCGCGGTTCTGAGCAAAACCGAGGCATGTCACAGGCAACTTTTTAAACACTAAGAGATGTTTCTGTTTTCATAGTGTATTTGTATTTTATCAGAACGGGGCTTCGCCAACTCACAAGCAGTTTCGTATTGACCATAAGGAGTCACGGTTTTGTCTCGAGGGATGGGACAAAGAGTTTTCAACTATGAAAGAGCTCTTGGACAGCCTGAAAACATTCATTCTACAATCAGGCTCCGAAAAATATACTGTAAAGAAATGCTGCCTACCCAAACCGCGAGGTGTGTTTCAACAATATTCATTCAATTAAATTAATTCTTGTATAGCCCTTAATCACAATAGTGTTATCTCAGAGGACAAAACTGTCGAGTTTGCCAACACAGATCAGAGAATCAGACTGAATATTAGACAAGATTGTTTTTATGCATGGGCTCCTAATGTGGATCAATGTTTTGTAGAACTGTCTAATCTTTTGGTGGCAAGGAAGCCAGCAGAAAGGGAATCTCAGCTCCCAAACTCATCAGAAGTTCGGTTTATTCAAATCAAGGACAAAGAAATTAAGAAGGTATTTTTGTGCTATTAAAGGTGTATTACATTATGGTCCATACTGTATATAATTTTATTAGTTTGCCTGCATGTTCTCCCGCCTGGGCTGTAATTGACTGACTTTTAAATGACATAGAAAAAACATCTTGGTCGTGGAACAAGAACTAACATCTACTCAGGCTTTCTGGTGCCAACCAAACAAGAAAATGCAAAGAATGAGGTCAATGACAACAATGAACTGAAAGTCGTTCTTAAGATTCTCGACGATGCACACAAAAGCATCGCACTTGTAAGTTACAGTACACCCCTTGGACTATGAGCATTATCAATTTGTGATAACAGTAATGGAGTCTTTTCTTGTCTTTTAAGGAATTTTTTGGGACTGCAAGTCTTATGAGACAAATAAACCACAGCCATTTGATTTTTGTACACGGCGTGTCTGTCAAAGCATCTGAAAGTAAGGACAATTTCTATCTTCATTTTGCCTTTTATTTACTGTGAGTGAGTGGAGTTTTTTGGATTGAACTATTTTACTTTTACCTTTTAATAGACATCCTGGTTGAGGAATATGTGGAGTTTGGGCCTCTGGATGTTTTTCTTCGCAAAGAAAAGGCACACATTTCTTCTCAGTGGAAATTGCTAGTTGCACAACAACTCGCCAGTGCCCTCAATTTCCTTGTAAGTATAAACATTTAAGTGATGTAAGCAACGTATATTTGATTTTGACTTACCTTCCAATAAACTATAGGAGACCAAGCAAATGATTCATGGGAATGTTTGTGCAAAGAATATTCTGGTTGTGCGGCGAGGCCTGGACTCAGGGACCACTCCTTTTGTGAAGCTGAGCGATCCTGGGATTCCTCTGAATGTTCTTTCAAGAGAAGGTCATAAATATGTACTTTAAAGTATTATTCGGTGTCACTCTTGCTTGTGTTATCTGATTTTAAATAATCTGCTTTATCTTCATGAAGTTAAAACACGGGAAACCATAAACAAACCACTTCCTCAAACTTCCTGTTGTAGTTTAAGTTGTCCTCTCTTTGCAAACGGGCTTCAAATGTACTCTTAAAATGTTTGTTGTTGATACAGAGCGTGTGGAGCGTATCCCATGGATTGCCCCTGAATGTGTTGACAAAGGGGCCTTTTTTGGCACCGCTGCCGACCAATGGAGCTTTGGAGTCACACTTCTTGAAATTTGCAATAATGGCTACATCCCAATGAGTTCCTGGGATTTGTTTGAGGTGAGCAGCACATTGTATATTCATTTTGATCTATAGATTCTTTCTTGATCCCCGTTGGAAAAATGTCATAATTTCCTTTTTCATTTTAATAGAAAGAACAATTTTACAAAGAAAAAGGCTGTTTGCCCAAATCATCCTCAGAAGAGCTGTCCAAACTCATCATGATGTGTTGCACCTATGAGCTGGAAAGACCCTCCTTTAGAACTGTACTCAGAGAACTCACCAAAATCGGAGGTGAGTTAATTGCATAAAGTCAATTGTGATATAATGAGAAAGAAAACCCTTATATTTATTTATATTTAACAGATTCTGAAATTATTCTACCTGACACAATGCCCAACACTGACCCAACTGTGTACCACAAACGTTACTTCAGAGAGATGAGAAAACTTGGAGTGGTAGGATTTTTCAATGAGATGTATTTTTGTATGTATATTTTACATCTTTCTGATCACTAGGGGCACTTTGGAACGGTAAATCTGTACTTATACGACCCGTCCAATGATGGAACTGGAGAGTACGTGGCAGTAAAATCCTTGAAACAAGATGACGGATGCATGTCACATGACACATGGAAGAAGGAGATCGAAACCCTGAAATCTCTCAGTCACACCAACATTGTCAAGTACAAGGGATGTTGCACTGAACTAGGTAAATCTGTGAGAGATTAACTTGACTCTAATTCAACTATTCAATGCACCAATTCATTTTTAAATGCTGTTTAGTGTTAGTACATTGGATGCTAGATGCATTGAAACTGTTTTTGTTTCATATAGGAGGGCAAATGATACAATTAGTGATGGAGTACGTTCCTATGGGAAGCCTACAAAAATATGTTCATGAGCGTAAACCGCGTATGCATCGATGTCTTCTCTTTGCTCAACAGATCTGTCAGGTAAGAGCTGTTCTGAATAGCCATCACGTCTTACTTTATATTTCACAAATGGCTGGACTCTGTATGAAGCCGAGGCCCTGTAGTTTTTGCCTCTAATGAGTCAGAAGAGTGATAAATGAGAATAATCTCTGACCAGAGAACGCTCCAACAAGCATTTTAAAAAAGCTCTTAAAAAACGGTATAATAGGGCTACAGTAGCCTAGTCATACCACACCATAGTACAAATTACACAGGGAAATGATGATTGACCGGAGTGTACGGATGGCTAAGGCCAGACTAGGGCAACGGTGTAATTGACAGTAGAATGATCTCCTTTTGTTTTTTAACAACAGCCGAGGCATATATCTGTGAAAATGAGATTATGACTCATCTGAAAATGACTGTAAAAATGAACCAAAAAGGTCCAGCAGAATACAAGTTATGTTCCTAGTAGCAGTTGAAACTGGTTCAGAATCACTCTGAAGGTTTGATTTGACTGTTAATAAAAGTGACACATTTTCGTTTTGATCTTTCACATTTCCAGGTGTTTGGTGTTCTTTATATATTTTTTGTGTTCATGTGCAAGAAATGTATGAAAAGGAACATGCCCAAATGTTTTTGTAGTGATTAGGTTCACAAACCTGCCACATTATTTTAATGTTTTCCCTGAGCCAGCATGATTTTTTTGTTTCTGTTTAACATTGTCGCTACTGCAAGACAAATTATTAGACAACAGTAACAAAAATATGTTCTGTCAAAGAAGAAAAATTCTCCAGGAATTACAGAGAAACTATCTAACAACTTAATTGACTTTTAACTGTTTCCACTGTTTTTGTGATTGCAGCTTATTGCTGCAATTGGGCAGTATTTGGAGTAGGGCTGTAAACAATCATTTTGTTAACTGATTTTTTAGCATCCCAAAAAGGTCAGGGACCTGGAGAACATTCTTTGATTTAAAAAATGCTTTCTAGACATCATTTCAATTTGTCAATCATTATAGAATGTTATATTCATAAAACCTCATATCACTTTAAGTCCTTATAACGTTAAAAACAACAATTGATTGATTACTAAATTAGTTGATATCTATTTGAATAAAAGTTTCAATTAATCCATTAATTAGATACTGTATTTGTAACAAATATTAATTTTTCTGTTAAAGGGTATGGCATACTTGCATTCTGAACGTTACATTCATCGAGATCTGGCAGCGCGTAATGTCCTGGTGGATAATGACATGTTGGTAAAGATTGGAGATTTTGGCTTGTCTAAATACATCCCTGAAGGGAAAGCTTACTACCGTGTCCGAGAGGATGGAGATAGCCCTGTGTACTGGTAAGTTATGATCATGAATATTTACGGGTTGTACAATTATTAAAAAAGTGTTACAAAAATAATTTTGTAGAAGATGTACACTGAACAAAATTATAGATGCTGCACCTTTGTTTTTGCCTCGTGTTTTCATTGGGCTTGATAGATGCTCAATAGACCCATCAGATGTATAATGTCTCACAGATTTGGAAGATTTGTGAATAACTTCTGATGAGATGTCTATTGACTGAGTCTATACAGTATTTTTAAATCTATAAAAAAATGGGAGAAAAGTGCTGTGGTTATATTTTTTTATCATGTATGATATTAGTATACAACATTCTAGAAAACACAATACTTACTAACTATACTTATGTTTTGTCTAGGTATGCTATTGAATGCTTGAAAGAGAGCAAGTTTTCTTTTTACTCTGACATCTGGTCCTTTGGTGTTACATTATATGAAATAATGACAGGCTGTGACCCACAACAAAGTCCCCCTAAAGTATGTCTCTTACTAGATGATATAATATTGTTCTCTCATAAATTCTATTGTAATTCTTAGATTTGTCTTTGCTTTCAAGAAATTCAAGGATTTGATTGGACAAGACCTCACTGTGACAGAACTGATAGAAAATCTGGAGAAATCCATGCGATTGCCGTATCCCAGAGACTCTCCACCAGAGGTAACAAACCTAATTCAATACAAATAATTACAAAATGCCTCTGTTGTTTGTGGATGTTAATAAAATATTTCTATTTACAACAGGTGAGGCTCATTATGAAGCAGTGCTGGGCTGCTGATCACTCTGAGCGGCCAAACTTTGATGCACTAATAAGCCAATTTGAGGCCATTTGTAAAACATATGAATGATCTTAATTTTTGTCTGTCAATACCACTGTGTGTTTTAGTCATTACAATTTTAAAACATAAGGGGAGGCCTCAGAATCAATAACTTGTATCATGTTTCATGTTATTCTGTATATTCTATGTGACGGCGGTGTGTTTTTTCTGTTCCAGTTCAGTTCCATATGAATTAAAAGGTTTTATGGTAAAAATCTTTATCAAACTCATGAATTGTTTGTATTGTCCCTCCTATTTAGTGCCAGTAATAATGTCGTGAATCCTGAGACTCCTGAACCCCTCCTAGTTCCTTGAGTCTGTTAGATCTTCCAGTTGTATGGTTAGAGCTCACTCGTCCATGTTTGAGTTTGCTGATGCGGGCAAAAGGCGCAGGTTGAAACACTAAACATTCTCATGTAAATGCACTGACCCCCGTGGCACCAGTGTGGCTCAGTGGGTGAATCTGTGCACGTGCTTTCATTGGCCAGTGCGTGCATTACGTCGTCGCCGCGGAGATCGCGTCCTCATCACGTCCAATCAGGTGGCGCGCTGAGGGCACGTGTGTATTGTTTAAACTGCTCAAATCCATCTGTTCAGAGTTCACAAACTCCAGAGTCATGGCGGCCGTGTCTGAGAGCAGCGCGTCCTCACAGCGCACCGCAGACAGCTCCACAGACACCGGGGCACATGGTCCTCTCACACACGACTACGACCACACGCTGACCGAGCGAGAGCAGTGGATGTCCACAGCAGAACGCCGCCTTCCAGAGCCTGAAGCTGAAGAGGATTCTCCAGCGGGAGGCGAGTGTCAGCGGAGGGGCGACGAGGACCTGACGTCTCTGACCCCCGAAGACATAGAGAGCCGTTTAGAAAGGACTCGCCGGGAGTTTTATAACCGCAGGAAAATTATCATAAAAAATCTGCCATCTGACATCAGCAACCAGGTAAGTTTGAACGACTTCTGACGAGTTGTTTAATTTCTGTAAATTGGCTAATATTAGCCTAGCTCTGCTACCACTGCCTGCATGCTACAGGTGTGAACGTCAGTTTTCTGTGTTTTTTAAATGAAACATGGATCAAATTTGTAAATTTCCTTTTCTATATTTAGTATACTGATTAATGTTGTTTTTTAGAAATTTGAGGAGTGTGGATATCAGGGTTCGAAAGCTGTCAGTGTTTTTCTCCTCAGTCATGATGGTTCTCGCGTCCGACGTAGTTTTGACAAAGTTACTCTATTTATAAATGACAATGTATTAGCTGCCTACATTCATAAGTCTTAGATATTTTATTCAGGAACTACTTTGTCACATGTTCCAAATGATACATTTTGGGAATTTGCCTGATTCGTGTGGAGCTGTACCCTGCGCAGTACTATTGTTCAGGGCGAGTTGTGGCCGTTCGAGATGTGGGCCATGTTACAACAAAAGCTGGAAGGTGTGTGGACAAAAACATTTCAGAAAATGCTAGACAGCATCACCATTCCGCGTGTGAATGGGCAAAGGCAGCACAGAACAATTTCTCAATAACAAAGAGTCACTTTGGTCCGTCCCCCCACAGGTGTCCTGGGTTCTCATTTCTCTTTCAGTCACAATTCTACGTTTACCACTGAGGTCAAAATGGCAACAGAATGAACGCTAAATAAAGTTGGTTCCCTATCCCTTATGTATATAGCTATTTGGTTGATCTTTTTAAAGGCCATATAATGTTAAGTCTCATTGCGTAACAATCATATTTTAAGATTCCAGTGGTAACTTTAATTTTTTTAATGGGAATTTGGTACCCTCTCACCAAAGCAATTTTCTGAATCGTTTAAAATCTCTAATCTGCCATGTACTCTATCTTATTTTCAGGAGGTCCATGAGCTGCTGGCCAACTTTGATCTGAAGTACTGCTTTGTTGACAAGTACAAGGGCACAGGTTGGTAATTTTAATATTGTTCATGTTTTGCTTACATGACTGAGCCTGGATTTTAGTGACTCTGACTGCTATGGTTGGAGAGTCAAAGGACCCAAGCAATTCTCTAAATACTCCATGCCGCGTCTGTCTAGTTGTATACTTTCAAAATAGCTGCAAAGTAGGGATGCAGCAATCCACCTTTTATTTTATACTCCCTATCGATAATCTGACCTTCAGTATCTGCTAATCCGTGTGAAGGGACTGAAGATGGGTAGCAGTGATCTTGGTTGAACACAAATGAACCAATTTTGTAATGATTTATTGTACTCTTGACTATAGAACAAGCCTAATCACAATATTATCTGAACCAATGCCATAGAAATGATACATGATCAAATGCTATTCTTAGATTGGTACTGATAATTAGTACTGTGTCAATGCAACACTAGTATTTGGGCTTTCCTTTACATTTATTTTCAGTCTAGGTTGACACTGATCAATTTTGTTTCTTTCAGCTTTTGTGACACTACTTAATGGAGAACAAGCCCAAAGTGCCATTAAAGAGTTCCACCAGTATGCCCTACGCGATCGTGAGATCTCTGTCCAGCTGCAGCCTACAGATGCTTTGTTGTGCATTGCAAATCTTCCTCGTACTTTTACGCAACAGCAGTTTGAAGAGCTGGTGCGTCCCTTTGGTAACCTGGAGCGCTGCTTCCTGGTGTATAGCATTTCCACTGGTCACTCCAAAGGTTACGGCTTTGTGGAATACATGAAGAAGGACTCTGCTGCCAGAGCCAAGTCGGAGCTCCTGGGAAAACAGTTGGGCACTCGCATGTTGTACGTTCACTGGACTGAGGTTGGATCCCTCACTTACCCACTCCTGCACTCGAAATGTCTGTGTGTGGATCACCTTCCTCAGAGTCTGCTGTCCACGCAGGATCTCCGCACTGCCCTTACTGACACACACATGCCAGTGTTTTGCCAGGTAAATATAAGTCACAACCAAAAGCCTTTTGAATGTCCATTGTATATAAAATGATATGTTTGGGGGGGTTTAATGGAAGAATAGAAGGGTCCATTTTAGTGATCCCTACATTATTTTTAAATGGTAACTTTTCCCTTTACACTAGTCTCAATGTCAAAAGCAATGGGTTACTTTATTTTGTAATTAACGCTTATTTCCTGTAGCTGGCTCAGGGACAAGATGGCAGCTTTCGTCGGTTTGCAGTTCTTGAGTTCTCCACTGCGGAAATGGCGGAGGAGGTGCAGCGTTTGTTGGACGGCAGACTTCTCTGTGGCACACGCATCAGAGTGTCATTCTGTGCCCCTGGGCCTCCGGGGAGAAGCATGTTGGCTGCTTTGATTGCCGCCCAGACCATGGTAAGGGTCACTCAGGGTTTTTTTGTTATGTTTAACAAAAAGTTGTAACTTGTATGTATGGCCTATGATGTTTCAGGCTGTGAACCGGGGTAAAGGTCTACTTCCAGACCCCACAGCCATGCAGATCCTCACAGGCTTCAGTAATCCTGCAGCACTCAAAATGCTCCTCAACCCACTTCCACAGGGACAGAAACAAGGGATCCTGGGTGCAGCGCCAACACTGCCACTGCTGACGAATCCTGCCCTCTCAGTCGCTCTGCTTCAGCTACTGCTGCAGAATCAAGCTAAGGCCCAGCAGGTACCACATTCATTACTTTGTTTGTTTTGTGCAATGTTTGGGTTTACATTTATTTAATTTGAACAATTTGCTTGTCACCATTAGCAAACCTTTCTGGGAAATCCTCTTCCTTGGCCAGTGAGTGATAATGGGGTTCATGTTTGGCCATGTGTGCAGTGAATTTGCATTAATCCTAAAACTGGAAACTTGTGTGATTTGTTTAATGAAATCATATCTCAGCAGTTTGAGTATTTGCAGCAGTGGTTGAGTGAGTGACCTCTGTGCTTTTGCTGCAGGCACCAGGTCTCATCGGAGAGGGTCCCCTGGCATCTTTGCCTGGCCAGCAGGGCGTCCATCTGCTCGGAGACCTGCCCCAAGGTTTGGCATCCATTTATTCCAGCCATGCTGAAAGGCTTGCCTCATAGACAGATGTTCTTAAGTTACGCTCACCTTTGCCCTGTTTGTGCCCTTGGTTAAAAATATGGAGTTCTCTGTGCGTTTCCTTTTTAGTAGTGTAAAATTTTACCAGTGCATCTAAATTAATTTTTTTGAAGTGTCCCTGCATGGAAGGTGTTCGACTGATTAATCATGTGCCGGCCCTTCTGGGGTCTGGGCAGGTACCAACCAGCTGGATTTAACCAAAGAAACTCGAATGACATTCTTATGACTTTCTAATTGGATATGTTGTACTCATTTAAAATAGGGAATATACCTGCCATGACAAGCTTATTAAAAAGCAACTGAGTATTTTTAAATGTGTATTTTAGGTTCTGTAATACCAGGTCTGGGGCTACAGACCGATCTTGTACCCCTAAAGCCTTTGGGCAGAAACCTGTCCAGGGAACAAGAGTCCTTCCCACAGACTCAGTCTCCTGCGCTGCAGGGGTTGTCTGTGCCTCTGATGGCGTCTATGATGGCTTCAGATGGACCCTCACAAGCGGTAAGGGAAATGCTTTCTCTCCTGGTTGTTGTACTCTTGCTATAACTTTCCTGTTCTTTTCATCAGATCTCTTTACTCGGTGAACCTCTTAAAGATGTTAACCTTCCCCAGGGCCCATTTATGAACACTGCTTATTCTACAGGTACTTAATGTGTCAATTTTATTTCATGCGGCATTCTCGGTGTCTTGATTTTATTGCTTGGCTTTTCAGGGGGAAATGGCAGACCCCACCCTTACAGAAGAAGACCCACCTTAAGTAATCTTTCAAACCATCAAGCTCAGCTGAACATGCAGCAAAACTTCAATCTTCATTATCAGGAGCCATACACTCCTGACTTTTCTCAATTGCTTGTGGTCGGTTCTTGCTTTTGACAAAGTTTTTATTTTAATATAATTAAAAATATTACTTTTTCTCATAGGATCCTCTAACATATTTATATGAACAAGAAAATCTTGATTCTGGGGTGTTTGGATTTAGACAACAGGTAAAGTGTAACTTGGAACTTAAGTTGTGAAGTTCAGAATGAAACGGGACAAATGTCCCATATTAATGATTGTACATTTTGGTTCCTCAAAAGTACGATGAAGGGTTTTCCCATGTTGGTTATCAACAAAGCCAATCGTCCTTCTTCACACCTGGGTCTGATGCTGCCAATAATGGTGGCGTTTCACATTTAAACCGGGTAAGTCTAAGTTTGTCATGAGTTTTATCTGAGTAGTAATTGTGCAATGTTATTTATAACATTGTTTAGACTAATACTCCTGTTCTCCACAGGCCGTGGGGATGCCTCCAAATAGTCATTCTATTTACCCCCCTGGTTTTGGAGCTGTCCCTAAAGTAAGAGCGGCAGTAAGGAAAATGCAGCACTTTGTGATGAAATGCATTTTTATTTTGTTTTTATTTTTTACATTAGACTCCTATTGGTAGCCACAAGCGTGTCTTCTCTCGCCTCATCCCGTCTCCAGAGCCCAGCCCTGAGGGCAGCTACGTGGGTCAGCACTCCCAGGGCCTTGGAGGGCATTATGCTGACTCCTACCTGAAGCGCAAGCGTATTTTCTAAAATGCTGCTGATTAAAGGGTACTCTGCAGTCAAAGGACTTGTGCAACCTGCAGAGGGCAGTGTGGAGGCAAGGCTGTAGCTACTGGACTCCTATGTCTTCCATGGTGATTACCCTTTGTTTGTAAATATATTTTTAGTGTGTTGGTTATTTAAGTTTTTACTTTATTTTAATTACTGTTGGAAAATATGTACAGTTGAAAAAAATGGTAATCTGGATTAAGCAATTTCTTAACCTTTTTTTTTAATTTTTATGTTTTAAGTGTGTTCAATGGTTTGGATACTTTTGTGTATAGTCTGTCCATTAAGGGCCTAGTCTCAAACAAGCTTCAAAAGACCATGCTCCAGTTTCCTTTTGTTGTGTAAAGTTTTTTTTGTTTCAAAAGGGTTCTCTTTGGGTGTTTTTTTTTTTCCTTTTTTGTCAACTCCATTTGTTTCCTTTCTAGATGTTGAAAAACATAGCTTTTAATCCGAAGTTCCAGATATTTATTGTCATTTCAAAATTATTCCTTAAGACCAAAAACCTTTCATTGTTTCAAGACCAATTTCATTTTTCACTGTTAAATCACGTCATCCTAATGTCACACTGGTGAGCATTGCACTGGTCAAACAGTCACATGTACAGTACATCATTTTACTTATGCTGTTCTTGATAACATTTTAATGTTTGGGCACAAATCCTTGGTCAATGTTTTTAGAAGGGAGGGGTGTTTGTCTTTTCTGCCAACAATGTGACGTTGACTGAAGAGTGGGAAATGGCAGGTGCATTGATGGAAACTTTCCAGTAATTGTCTTCCTACAACTTTATGGAAGCCGCAGGCTTATAATTGGCCAGTGGCATTATGGTCGTTCCCTCCCCTTTTTTACTCTTATTTTCTGACAGTTTGATTGTGAGAACCCATTACCTCTGGCTTGTGCTATAAACTGCAGCTATGCTAAAATAGTATTTTGTGATAAGGTTTTTTTTCTTCTTCACTATTTACTTATTTGCTGTGTCTCAACGTTTTGACAATATCGCTGGAGTCTTGAGCTTTTTCCCTATTTTCTTGAATCAAACCTGCCGCTGG
>JAPMNZ010958964.1:0-10888 GCA_029875035.1 Pomatoschistus microps | reverse complement strand
TTTGTGAAGAATTCAAAGACTGAAACACAGGAGTGACAAAGAGACAGAAGGCCATGTGAGTGGTAGTAGTCTATAAAGGAGTTTGGAGCCAGGCCATTAGCTGAGCAGCTTTGGGCTGATCCTCATTTCCTCCAAAGGTGACTGGACAGGTCGTCTGGATCTCCCCTATTCGTAGAGATTCAACAAAAAGACAAGTGTGGTCTTTAAAAGTAAAAAAGAAAAAAAAGAACTTACAAAAAACATATGGAAGGAATGTTGAAGGAATGTAATGAATGAAACCAAATCGTACGGTCCCATCATACTAAACATGTACAATACCAGTCTCTCTGGACCTTCGCTACAGACACAAAGTCAACACTTTGTTTAAACTCAGCTCAGTTACTTCTACTCTTGCTTTTAGCCTATCATTATATATTTCCATGACTATTAAGGCGCGTTGAAAACAGGTGTTGTAATCATCTGCTGCTCTGTCACTTTCAATGACAGGTTCAGTGGCCTCTTCCAAACACACACATTTGGTTTTGTCCAGAGGCGCCTCTTTGACTGACCACACTGCCAATACAATTCATTCTCTTCTCGTTCCTGTGTGTCTATGGGCCAACTGCATGTGAAGGCACTAGTCAGTCAAAACATGACCAGAGTACTGAGCCATTAGCCGAGGTTTTACAACCTAATTACCATTCGTTTGGCCTGGCAGCCGATCAGAAATCCACAGGAAGAGTGTGAATGGGCCTCGCTTGCACCGCTGTGGACGGGCCTTCAGGCAAACAAATAGTGGAGGTTCAATTTCAACTACGAGGATTTCCCACTGCAAACTCACAACTATGAGAGGCTTTAGGCACATGGCTACTGTTATTCCTTTCAAGTTTACTTGGAGGAATTCCACACAAATCATTATTATGCACATAAAAACATGAAATAATCGTAACTTTCCATTCTGATCAGAGTTTATTTTAGAACCTGAAAATGTGTCCCACTCATGTCATACATTTTAGATTATAGAAATTATAGAAAGTACTAATGCAGCCACAAAAAACAACATAAAACTACCAAAACAAAACCAGCTCTATACACAAATGATTTAACGTTAATTTCTGTAAACTACAACGAGAACACACCGCAGAAAGTAGAGCGATACCCCATAGGCCGCGATTAAAGGTACAAGTTATCCGTTACAACCAGGTTTCCGGAAATAAGACCTCACCCTTTGTTAGCGTGTGGAATTACAGGAATTAACCACGAGTGCACACACACCTAGACCTTGTCCTATCGGTTGATCTACATGTGACACTGTTAAGAATGAAGCTACGCAGGTCCTGATTCTTGGCCTTGACCTCCAGCCTCTCCTCGTGACACAGAAAAAGAAGCCCAAAACTTTGTGTCAAGCAAACTGTAAGACATTCAAGGTCCTGGGAAGAATAAGGAAAAAAGGCAGTGGGGGAGTGAGGGAAGTCAAACGCTGTAATAAATGAATCAGTGAAATGAAAATAGTGGCCAGTCCCCACGGCAACGCAAACACAGAATGACACACTTTGTTGTTTGTGATCATTGTACATACGGCTTTCACATCATAAAAAGTGCAACATAAAAAAGAACTTTATGTTTGCAAAAGGCCCAGTTAAGACCCAAAAGACTTGAAATGATTGACAAAAGCATGGCCTTGGGGAGTCAATTCATCTAAAAAAGGTAAATACTTTGCCTCTTGCCTATTCTTATAACACCCACTTAATGTCAAATAAGGTTTTATTCATTTAAAAAGGAAAGTGTCTTGTTTTGTCCGATGCAACAGTGTGAATTGAAGCCTAATTGAATCAAGTCAATAAGGTTTTTTAAAGATATAGAATAGAAATCTTACAAAAAGACAAAGCAGCCAAATTGCAATTAAATTCTTATCATTTAAAAAAGATCTGGGTGTCGAGGTGAGACTAGGTTTAATGAGTGAGCAGCAGCATCACAGAGGGAGAGAGAAAAGCTGGACATGCCTGAGCTCAGAGCTGGGATGTAACCTGGCCCCAGTGCAGCAGGTGGGGGCAGGAGGGTCCAGAACAAACTATGAACTAGTGACTTATCTGAGAGGTTCTGCAGTGTTGTGGGAAGCCATGTTGCTGTATAGAAAGTTTCCTGGAATCAGATGATCTTGCAAACTTTTTCTAAACTACAATTATAATCACATCTTTTTAGCATAAAGATTTGAATTGTCTCCAATGTTTACAGTCATGGACACCTCTGCTGTAATCAGCGATGCAACAATGACATAAAACTCCACAGTGGGACAAATAAAAGGTTTTCTCATATCCCTCATCTTAGGTTTTCTTTCTGCATGACGCACAACAAGAGCTATAAATATCCCATTTGTCAATGAGAAATCGGCCTTGCACACACTGCTTTAAGAATAGTCGAGCCAACGCAGAAGCAACTACTTTTACGCAAGTGATGACTAAGCTGCGTGATCAATACAAATCAAAGAAAGTCAGTCCGCCCAGTTCCAATGAGAATCATCGTCTGCAATGTCAGACCCAAGGGCATTTCACTTTTCAAACATACCAATGCTTTGATAACGGCAAATGGAAAAATAAAAGTAACTTTACGGAATTGTCTTGAATTGTGTCTTTTCCATCTGTAAAGACAGGCTCCTAAAGAAAGGCCTGACTGATTTTCTGTTACTTGTAGAGTGGCTGTCATTCATCACTGTCATAGTGTAAACAGATCATTGTGAGACAATGCAAGACAAAGATGAGGGTGTAATCTGTTTGGTTTTGTAACAGATAAAGCGGCAGGTTGCGACCACATTTTTGAAAGGGCAGAAATTGCAAAGGAGGCAAAGCTATATTCAAAGTTTCCCTTATTAATACACAGCATTTCTTACACATGTCACACAACACAACATTTTCACTCAAATCACATGTTGCAGGAATGTGCAGCATTGTCAACATGTCCAATATATTTATATGTATAATTATGACGCTCCTAAGTTACAACGAGACTCGCCTACTATTCATCTCATGATCTGTGTCAGGAGTAGTTCAGAAAAGATTCTATCTTCTTTTACTGACTTTTGACATAAAGACAAATGTGTTCCATGGTTCAGGAGATAGAAATGATGAATGCTTTTTCTACAAATCTACAGTTACACAACGAGTAACTGACATAGATTCTCAGTTTTCTTGCACCTGCAGCACTGGGTCAATGTGCTGACGCTTTAAACCTGAGAAAACTGTAAGAAACCTGCGAACAAAGATGTTTGAACTTCAAACACAAAACTAAAACACAAGTGAGTGTGTGTATACTGTGTGCAAATCGTTAACATAAAAGACTGTAATGTTTCCATAAGAGTTTGCATCTTATGCTGTATGCAAGATTAATGCTACCGCCTGTTTTCTAACAACACTGAGACTTTTACAGGCCGTGATATAAGACGTGCAGCAGAGGGGCTGGGCTGCTTTGGAAAGAACCTGGCAATAAACTACAATGATCCCATGTATCCTGAATAAATTAAAATATTGCTTAAATTAAGGAAAATATTGAATTGTTGAAAAGCTATGAATACATTTTTGCCTGATGTACAGAAAGATTTTAATTCCTAATCCTCAATGAATTACAAATGCCGTTTTCTTTTTAACACATTTATAAGTAAGTCATTTGTATTTAAATAGTGCCTTTCACAGACCAGAGTCACAAAATGCTTTACAATTATTGTGGGCTTTTGGCTCTCACTCCACACAGACTGAAGCGGGGTCAGGAGGCGTATGACAGACCTATTGCACATGTTTTCAGTGGTAGGGCCCGGGAAAACAGAAAACCCGGAGGAAGCCTATGCTCGCACAGGGAGAACATTCAGAAAGGTCTGGATGCAGAATTGAACCAAGGACCTTCTTGCTGTGAGGCACAAAAAACTAAAAACTGTGCCACCCAATTTGCCTTAGTTAAACATTGCAGACAACGCAAACATATCAATCTCACAACTACAATGCTGCATGATCCAGAGCTGCACATGTTTCGCATCAAACTGAGATTATGGAGCAGTCGGAGATCCATTTAATTCAACAGCCGAGGAGGTCTGGGATGAACCCGTCCCGCTGCAGTGAGGATGACCTCATCAAAGTCTACATGTGGATTTGCTGGGAAAGAACTGTTCAGCTTTTGAGCAATAACAAGTCACATGGATCTAAAGGCAGCCTCTGCTTCACCCAAACCCTGCAGAAGTGTTTCTACTGAATGTTTGCCGACTTCATGAACTCGAAACCCACCAAAGAAACTTGGGCCTCAAACCAAGACAATGTAATTTTCTCAAAACCAATCCTTTTGTAACCTCTACGCAGGGAGACAATGCACAACAAAGCGTTAGGTGAAGTGACAAAACAAATGAATGGGAAAGTAGCACAGTTCAACAAACAGAGGTGTAATTCTGTAAAGCTGGCGGGGCCTACGCAGCAGAGGACATTCTGAAAGGCTAATTAGAGGTTAATGGCAAATAACGCAATCTTTTTACAAGCGTCAAGCCTAATCAACTGTTAATCTCTAAGTTGCCGACTAATCCAAGAGAGGTCATCAACAGCAGCGCGGCATCAGTGAAGAGCTAAAAGTAGTACGCATGGAGTATGACGGTTTATGCTATTATTTTCATCATAACTGAAATGTGGATGCAGACTGCTATATGCAGCAACAATAGCAGTCTGCATCCACAGCTACACACTAATGCACACAGCTACACACTAATGCACACAGCCACACACAGGGGTCATGTCCCATCCACGTGGTGCTGGTTTACATAACAGTCTGCTGTTAGACTAACCTGCGGCTGACCGAGGCTGTCGCACCATAAGGACAAAGATGCTATTATCTAAAATCATCATTCCTCTTTTGTTGAACATACTACAGATATGTGCCCATGATTGTCATGTGTGACTTTAACACACCCATTTGCCAATGTTGAAATGTAATGGCACCATGAGACGAATGAAACACGAAGCATAAATAACAAGAATAATATCCAATACTGCTGTCATCGACTTTCTTTGAAGAGAGTCTCTCTGGGAAATGTTTTCATAGTGCCACAGGTTATTTTGAGGTTGGCAAACACCATCCACCAGATGGAGAAGAAATAAAAATCACATTGTAAAGAACTAAGAGTGCACATGATAAGAATGTATTTTTCACTGCAAGTGATTCATTCTTTAATATAATGCATATTATTTGTAGAGTGTTGTATAGACAATGTCCTCTTTTTCAACATTTGAACCTCATCTGTACAAGGCCGTGTTTACATAGACGAGGAGATTAACATTATTATTAAATAATTCTCCAATTGAACAGAATCAAATGGACGGCACATTACATAAGTGCTGCCCCACAGGATGGTTGTTGGCACAAATCACACGACTGCTGTGTTTTTAGCTCTCAGAGGTTAAGCCAAAACCAAGCATTTGAGACAAGTTGCTACACGTTGGAGGAAAAACCCAGTAATGACAGATAACTATGGGTGTTTAGAATTGGGTTGCTCTGCACTTTAAAGAACTTCACTTAATTTCAGATTCTTTTTGAGCCATACTATTCCAGAAAGCAGAGCGTTTTTATAATGATCTAGTGACAAAGGATGAGAATCCGTTGAACAAAAGAGCATGGAGCACGCCAAAGGGAGGGAAAGAATTTTAAAAATCTGCCAGTCTTTATGTCACACAAGGACAATGATGTGAGGGAGAGTAGAAAACACAACAACAAAGAAGAGGAGTGATTCAATCCTGGAGAGGGAGTCTTCAAAACTGAGAACCAGAACTCAGAAAAGAGTGCATTTGAGCAGAGTTAGGACTCGGGAGTCTCTGGACTGGGTCCTGCTGAGGCCTGTCAGCCCACTGCGGCCCAACACACGAACAAAAGGATCATTTATTGAAGGAGGAAAGAGGGGGATGTGAGGGAGTGATGAAAGGAGGGGGAACACTGTACACGGCATTGGAGTGCAGTGTGAGCCAAGCACTGGCCTCATCTTAACATTCACAGCCAACGTGTAACATTCCCCCCGCTCCTCCACCCCCCCAGACGTACAGCCCAGCACATATGGTCCCACTGAGGAAGCCCCGAGCATTCTTCCTCAGAGTACACTCAGTCAACCAACAGTTATAATTATGCAATGAAAAAAGGTGATAATCTATGGAAGGAGACTTGAACTTACTAAACCAACTCTTGAGCACAACTATGACCTTCAAGATCTCTTGATGACATTTCAATAACACTTTAAATTCTATATTAAACCCAAATGTGGAGTTTAAGAGAACAAGAGAAAGCCAGAGGGTTTACAAAACTGCAAATCAAGTGTAGACGAGTACAAGCTTCAAAAACAGTCGGGCTTGGCAGGAGGCAATCAGCAGGAGCCCTGCAGTGGAAGGTTAAGTACAACTACTAAGTACTTTATTGGTTGCAGATTTTGCAGATAAAGCAGTCATTAAATGAAGGAGATTTATATGCATGAGTGAGCTAATGTGCCAATTTAATGCCAACAAGGAGACTGGAGAATACACCGGTATCAAATAGTTAATATGCCTTACGACTTGGTGGCAAGCTAGTGGCAGTGATTTAAACCATTATGGCTAAGTGGCACTTCCATGTCCTGTTATTACCACACTTCGCTGAATAGAAAGAAAAACAAGCACTTTATTATTGTCTGTGAGTTATGTGAACGACTATTTTATCAATGCAAACAAACCATTTGAAATTCTTCTTAATCTCTACATTTTCATGTGTAGAACTCCCAACTCTATTTAAAATGTGTATGGTCAAATAGAGCTGCTGTTCATTCTTCGGTGTTAGTGTTATTGTGAGATGACACAATAGATCAGCTGGAGAAGAATATTTTGGCATCAGTATTACAAAAGGAATCTGTATGGAAGTAAGGACATATTTGGGACCCTGTCAAAAGGAGGAGTAATGTCATTTACAGTACGTTTAAATGGCACCTATATTCTTTGCATTAAAGAGAGTGGGTAGGACTTGTTAATGTTTGTGTTCTTAGTGTCAGTGTTGATAATATATCAATTATTCTGGTGTCTTTTTAATGTGGCGCCAGATGAGCCTTCCTAACAATTCTGATTGTCATGATTTAGATTTCAGTCAGATAAATCCAGACAGAAAGGGGACATGGAGAGAGAGAGCAAGAGAGAGAGTTGAAAGATGTTGTTTTGAAGTAAAGAAAACAGGATATATTTTTAGGCACTTCTTACCAGTTCCCTCCTTGCTCCCAGTTTGTGATCGCAGCTCTTCAGATTTGTAGAAGTCGATGCTTGCGTACGTGTTAAGACTGGAGCTGTTGCTGGCCCCGACCGCCGCCCCGACCCCGCCGACCCCAGAGCCACCAGTGAGGAGGGAGAAGAGGCGAGAGGCGGCCTGGCTCCCTGAGGGTCCGTCTAGAGCTAGATGAGGGCCCTCTTTGCTGGCCAAGTCCAAGTCTATATAGTTAAGGCCTTGCTCTGTGGATGAAGTCGGATTGTTGATGGTCACGGGTTGGGTGGGAGCATCAGTCCCTGCACCGGCACCCCAGAGCATCCCGTCAAAACCCAAGCGCCTCACGACCACCTGGGCATGCTCCGGGAACAGCGTGGCGGCGGTGGTGGTCGAGGGCGTGGCTGTAGAAGCAGGGACGGACGGCGGGGCCAAAAAGGTCTCGGAGCAGTGCCTTCGTCGTCCTTGGGGATCTGCGCGGATGACTTTGGCGCCGTGGTCTGGGTTGGGGCCTTTGACGAGAGGGAACTCCAGGCCGCAGGACAGAACGGGGACGGCAGGTTCAGTTCGGTTTGGGGAAGGGGCTTTTGGGGACACGCTGGTTGCTGCGGTGTTGCTGTTCAGGCTAAAGGCCATCTCTGTGTAGTCGCTGTAGGATGTCGGGGATTCCGATTCGGTAACTGATGGGGCCTTTTCTCTGCTTTTGCGACGTTGGGCTGCCTCTGTGACTTCTACTCGCTCTTTTAGCAAACTGGCAGTCCCCGCATTGCTAGTTTTGAGCGCATGGGCCAGCGCTGGGGGAGTGGGTGGACTGTGAAAAGTAGGGAAAACTAAAGGGGTGTGTGAATGAGGTGAGGGTGAAGGAGAGGGGCCTAAGTCCATGTTGACATACTCCGAAGAGGCTGGCGGGGAGATGGGGGCGGACGGGCTGTGGGAGAGGGGGATAAAGTTACCCAGGCAAGAAACTGGTCTGTTCTGGGTTTTCTGGGTACTGGAGCCATGGTGCAGGGATAAGTCATGTCTGAGACCCCTCCCATGACCTCCTCCACCACGAACATGGCTGCTCTTCGCTCCCTTAAACTCAATACTGACGTACTCCCCGGGACTCTTGGGTTCTGCGGGTAAAGGATTCTCCCGCACACGAGGAAGCGTGTTGGCCTTGGAAATATCAACGAATAAGCTGACAGGTCGACTTTTCGTGTGACTGTTTTGCTTTGGGAGGCAGTTTAAAGTCTGCTTATGCGGGGGCTTATTTGCATCTTTCAGGGGAGATGCTGTGGCTTTACTACTTGCTCCAAGGGGCACTCTCTCTTCGCTTTCCCCTAGGCTTTCGCTGCTGGCCGAGCTGGAGGAGTAGGAGGATGAGGACAGTGACAGGTGACGACCACTGACTGAATTATTAGCCGCAGCTTTGTCCTGACGCCCCGCTACAGAACGCCCTCCTCCCATTCCTCTGCTTGCACTGGCCCTTCTACCTCGTCCCAGGCTGTCATCAAAATGTCCAGAAGGGTTATGTTTGTAGGACCGAGGCAGTGAGTAGTAGGAGTACACCATCTTAGGAGTTGGTTGATGAGAACTGTTTTCCAAATGACCTGTGTGATCAGGAGGAGGTGGACTGCCGTTGATAGACCGCGCACTGATCGGGGACATGTTCATATAGTCACTCCCTGCTCTGCTGTCTGCACTGCCACTGCTCACCCAAGCACCACCTGACAGCCCCCCTCTCTGGTCTGGTGAGCAGCTGCTGTTGGGCGACATTATCATATAGCCATCAGAAGTTGGAGGCCGGATTTGCTGTGGAGGGGATACACTGTTATTTGGTGTCATGGCCATGTAGTCGTCTGCTGGTTTAGCGTCTAATTCAGAGACAGAGACGGCCATGGATTGGGGGCCTGAGGCCGGAGGCTGAGAAACGCCAGGCAACATTGACATATATCCAGTGTCCACGCCCAAATCTATATTTCCACCTCCTACTTCAGTTTTAAACTCGCTAGCAACGTCCAAATATCCACTTCCACTCGCAACAGACTGTCTTTGTGTCGAAGGAGTCGATGTGAAAGATTCACGGCTTGTACTCCGCGACATTATGGCGTAATCGGCTGATTCTTCATCTGTTGGCTCCTCTGCCCTCCGCTGCCGAGGTGCTAGTCTTTCTAGAGCCATTGGAGGCAATGATGCCCTTTTACTAAGCAACCTACGTTCTGATTCGCTTTCACGACTGGACGACCTCCGTAAAACTCTCCTGCTCTGAGACTGCGTGCTGCTGCCTGGTGTACCTGGTGTTGGCTTTGGACTATTGGTTAAACTTCCTTGATTGACAGCATCACCACCTCGCTGTCCCATTAGAATATAATTAGATCCATCGTCTCCTAAAGACTGACTACCTGTACTTCCCACTGAGCTTCCAGGGAGGCTCGGAGAGGGCAGCACCGAGTGATCGCCAGGACTCGAAGCGTACTCATCAGAGGAGCAATAGTCACTGGGAGAGCCTGAAACTGAAGCACGATGAGTGGGAACACGACTATATGCACCAGACCCAGCACCAGGGGCTGAAGATGGAACTCCGCTAAAGTCTGAACCATGGCCTGAAGTAGACGACAGGTTTGGGGTTACAGACGAGGCTGGGGTGGAAATTGAGCGCATCAGACTTTTAGCAGATGTTGTAGGGACTGAGCGGGTGGATTTGGACCTGAGGATTGGGGTGGCAGAGCAGGACCCATTGATTGATGGGCTGGAACTTGGTCCTTGACTGGTCCCTACTCCACTATCATCAGTCTTTCCTCCATCACTGGCAGTACGAGACCTGGGGAAACTGTGCCTCGGAGTCGGTGAAGCATTGGCACTTCCTGCACCGGCTCCAGCTCCATTAGTCCCTCCAGGAGGTTCAGTCCGGGACCGGCGGTTGAAGCCCACTTGGCTGGGAGGGGGGTTTGGGTGGTGGCGACGGGAGGGGACACTGATGGGATTAGAGGCCGTGGCCCCTCCTCCTGGGCCAGAGCTGGACTGGGATTTGCTCCGTTGGCGAAACTCCTCACTCAGCGCCTTCATGGCCTCTAAAAGGGTCTCATGCATGTTCTGGGCCACTACTGAGTCATCCACCTAAGAGGAAACAAATCTGCAGTTAAAATGAAATACATTTTATGGACATACAATGGAAACTGGAACATGCACTGTGTAAAAAGTTATGGGACTTTTCTTTTTTCCCCACTTTGTGAATTGAAACTGCTCACTTATAAATAACTCAGAAGAATGACTGCTCTCATATATTGTGGCATTGAACCGAGAAAAATATTTGAGGTAAAAATAGCTGACCTAAAAAAACTATTTCTTTTTACCATAGAAATGTTTTCTACAGTGAATTCTATTTGACTAGTACAGCATTTAAGAAATAAATCCTTTTGGTCCATTGGATTGTTTATAGATAGTATAAAGTATAGTTCATAAAGATGCAATTTTCCAGATTTATGCAACTTTGTCAATCAGAAAGTTTGATATCACAGTGTTGTATCCAATAGAAATGAAGGACAAATACATTTTATTTGTGGAGTCTGTAAGACTAAATTAATTTATCTTACTAATCATTAGATTACTCATCCATCCATCCATCCATTTTCTTCCCCTTAATCCATTTCTGGGTCGGGGGGGTGGCAGTCAGAGCTCCACCCAGTACACTTAGCAC
>JAPMNZ010958960.1:0-10461 GCA_029875035.1 Pomatoschistus microps | reverse complement strand
TATCTCTAGTTTTAAAGTACAAACTTAAACAGGTAAATCAATACTTTTTCTTTTGAGTAAAGTTTTAATATTCTTAAAAGTTGCGTTTATCTCTACTGCAGCAGGAGCTTCTTGGCCTTCAACTCTTCGAATCCACAAAAACTAAAAGGTCAATGTCTTGCCACACAGCTGCTCTGCCAGAGAAACCCAAACTGATTGATTGGACTAAGAAAGGAGACAGAAAGGGGAGATTGGGCAGAGGAGACTTTGGTGTAACTTGGCACAGACACCGGGCGATGGAGAAGAGTGGCAGATCCAGAACGGTCTCACACTGGCATTAGCAAAGACGTGAAAGTGCGCTGTGATCTGGTGCGATGTGCTTTCTGTCAATAAGGAGGAGGCGGACGGAGGACAGGGGAAGCATGCGTCATGTCACTTCACTGCGGGGGCGGACAT
The DNA here is from genome assembly GCA_029875035.1 of Pomatoschistus microps. Taxonomy (NCBI): domain Eukaryota; kingdom Metazoa; phylum Chordata; class Actinopteri; order Gobiiformes; family Gobiidae; genus Pomatoschistus; species Pomatoschistus microps. Next base: position 10,026 of record JAPMNZ010958960.1, on the reverse strand, counting down.
CGGAGCGGGTCTTTGGAGCGGTGGTTAAAGAGCAAACCGTGCGCATATGCTGTAAGTTTGAAATCCAAGAGATGCACATTCAATTATGTCCATGTTTTGTTCTTCAAGTTCCATTAAAGCTGGGGTAGAATAAATTTTGTTTATCACCACAACAATCATAAGGGGCTTTGTGACTCCAGTCTGTGAAAGGCGCTATATAAAGATTACTTTCTTACTTACTCACTTAATAATCCCATCAGAAATAGTCTTTTTTTTTGTTATCTTTTACAAAACAATGGTAGCTTTTACATACTGGGAGCTAATTGGCTGAGTGAAAGCTGGTATGTTCTCCCTTTGTCGCCAAACTATTGTAGCTCTAAAGATCCTTGTTTCAGTGATCCAATAAATATATAGATGTGAGGTCCAAAATACATGCATGTGATGACCAGTGATGTTTTGATAGTTAGGATTTAGTTAGTTGGATTGTATTAGTTCATAGATAAAGATAGGTGATCCAGCTTTAACACATTATGATTGAAATCCCTCAAATTCAGAGATTGCAGCTTTTCCAAATAAGCAATACTTTTTTTACTTCTAAATGAGCAATACTAATTTGAGGTTTGTGTTAGAAATATAGCAAAGTAGCTAAAACTGGCACATTTACAGCCATTTTCATTACCGTGCATTGTCCCTGCACAAATGAATCAATGTAGATATAATTTAGTTGTATTACTTTGTCGATTGTTGGAGATCAACAAAAACAGCACCCATAAATATTGACAGTATTTGAGTAAAATTGTTGGATTCTGGTTATTACAAACATATTGATAGACTATTATGAAGACTAAGGAAGGTTACTAAAACACTGAGATCCAAGCATTCCTCTCAATCCTGCCATTTCACTATAACTGTAATAAAATAATAAATTAAGTCTTTGGTACTGACATCCTGTAGATACATGATTTCCAAATTTACTGGTTTTCTGTATTTTCATCCAATCTGTTTCTGTCTGCCTGTGATCTAAAAGAGCAACACCTGAAATGTGAATTACGAGCCAACAGTTCTGTCAGGTTCTATTATCATCAGAGGCACAAACACACGCACACTTCACGTCATGTGTGAAGCTGGCGTGGCACCGCGAGCCAGCCAAGGTGTTATTAGATCAGTCTATTCGAGAACACTGCATGAGGGGGGTTTAGTGTGAACAGATGGTGTTTACCTACGAGCAGGTTGGTTGGATCACCTCAGAACCCCCGCGACCGGTCGTACCACTCCATAAAGACTAACCTCGACCAGGGATGTCAAACTGGTTCCAGACGGCCAGGTTTTACTTCCAACCATTTTCTTCAGTGAGTCCGGTCTTAACCCAGTGGAGTCTGGTGTGCCTCTGCTTGGTTGGAATGAAAACCTGCAGCTACACTGGCCCTTTCTGGAGACGGTTGGACACCACTGGCCTCTATGGTGCAAACATCTGACTTTATAATGCCTAATGCTAAGAAAGGTCTATGAACGGTGGTGACCGAAATTTCCCCACCCTGGGACAAATAAAGGATCTCTTAATCTTAATCTTAATCGGTACATTCATAAACATTGGTCGTCCCGCTCTATGACTAATTTTGTTTTTTGTTTTTTGATTTCCTGTGTTCGAAAGGCTTGATTCTCTAATCTGTGTTGGCTAACCAACAACTTTGTAAAGTCCTCTGAGACAACTGCTTTTATGATTTAGGGCTTTACAAACAAAACATTGAATTTAAGTGAATTTCAATCAATTCAGTGAGAATTTACTTATGACCTTGGAATATATTATTCAGATGAAACTCAGAAAATTAGACTATTGCTCAAATGTTGATTTATTTTTGTAAATGGCCTTTTGAGCAATATTTTAATTCTCTGAGTTTCACGTGTAAATGTGAATGTAAGCCCTGGGATTCACTATTTAACCCTTTGGGCTGAGAACTGATTTTGAAGGTCCTCTCATTTGACTTTTCTGGTGGAAAACGAGTGCTGAAAACCAAGCTGTTTTAGAGCCTAGAGCTAGTTTCATGGATTTTATCAGTTACAGGGTTAATGTTTTTTGGGGAAAGTTAGGTACCCCAGCTTTAACCATTGTTTCTTCTAAACTGCTGTATCTGCTGCACCTCTTGTTGATAACTTTCAGAACCAGTGCCGGGAGAAAATGCAGAGATAAAGGAGCGAGAATGGGGCCAGTTGCTTGTCTCTGGTCTGTAGTTATGTAGGTCACTGTTTTCCCCGCGACACTGAAGCGGGAATTTGTAAATCTGACATAATAAGGCATTTGGCCCGCAGTGACGCACAGGAAGATGCTCCGTCTTTGCCGGGCTCATTTTGTTTGCACAACGAGCCATGCACTACCTACCCATGGCTGGAGAGGGGCGGGTCCACAGGGGGTTGGAAACAAATTATTTTATTTTATAAGTGATTCTTTCTTAAAATTGGAGAACCTGACTTTTAACGGAAAATGTTCCTAGAAAATTTAACTTGTGGTTCACCCTCAAAGCAGTTTAATTGATTTCCTAGTTTACATATTCCTATATTTTTTGGCCACTGTTTCATGTTTCAATCAGCATTTCACAAAAAGTGAAAAGGAGAAACCCACACTCAGCCAATCAGCAGAAAGTAAGATAACATGTTTTCTCATAAGGCAGGTCATAAGCAGGTTGTGGCCTTTCTATACGACAATAACCATCATAATATGCATAGAAAAAGAAAGTTTAATTTTGTGTGGTTGGCTATATAATATATGTCAAAACTATGTATAGCTAAGGCCAATGTTTTGTGCATGATTTGATTTTCACATGAATATTATATAGAGACTGCTTTCACTGCAGGCAAAGACGGAGGATGGATGTTTACTTTGCTTTTATAGCTATAGGCAATTAATAGCTGTAAGACTTGTGGTAAAAAGGGTTCAGAAGATGTGGAGTAAATAATTGACCAAAAGCATATTCAACGCTCGAGGTTGGATTGCGTCATCACAGCAACAATACCGGAGAGGAACATTTAATTAAAATGGCTTGGTTGGACATTGAGGAGTGGATAGAAGCTAAAAATGTCAGAAAACATTAATGCAACGCTTCATGCTTGCTTTCTTCCCAAGCCTTTTTCTTTCATGTAACAAGCAGTGGGACATGTGCGCCGCAATTCCCCATCTCGTTAATAATTCACCTGTGGCTTTGGTCCGTTCACGTATAGTCAAGACGCACAAACGGAATCAAAAAAATTGCCTGAAATTCCCGGGAAACTCTTTTCAGACGTGTCCTTTCCGTCTCTATAGGTGCGCTCCTGATATACGGCAGCACAATAAGACGAGAGAGCGGGCGATGACAGCGGTGTGTTTGAAGCTAAAATAAGAGAGAGTCTAGAGAGAGGAGCTGGATTCCCCTGGAGTGGGCTGCACAAGAGCACTAAAAGCTAAGTGGATACGGTCGGGGGGGAAAAAGCCCCGTTAGATCTGAAGGAGGGAGAGGATAGAGGAGGTGAACGGATGGCAGGCAGCAGAAAGCAACCGTATCAAAGACGAAGAGGGAAAGGGACAAGCGGTAGATAAGGTAGAGGGAGATGGAACTCAAAAGTGGCGGGGATTGTAATACTGTTAACTGGGAACTTACATGGCATTGTAAAGACGTGGCTGAGTTTGAATATATGTGTATGAGGTGTATATGATAAGTCAATACCAGTACGCAAGACGGGCTCACATTGTGAAGTGATTTTTACTAATCAAGAAGTAAGTCAAGTTAAGACATCTGGTAGATATTGCCAAAAAATGCCAAAATGCCAAAAAAAGCAAGTATAATAGTAAGTTTATTGGTCATTAGACACAAGACGAATGTCCTTATACCAAAGATTGACTATTTTACAGACCAAAATGTTTTATTTTGCCTTTAGCCCTATTACCTTAAAATCAAGTCGCACAAGATGCAGCAAAACCATCAACATATATTCACACGTGTTCAATCATCCTATATTGATCATTCTGTCTGCTTCAAATGCATTGACCCCTGAATGATTCATTCCAATTATTCCAAATACACATATATTCAATAGATTCACAACAATCAGAAATGATGGGTCCCAATAAATGAGGACTTTTAAAATGGAAAATGTCCTAAAAATGTGGCATGTAACATCTAAAAACCAATGATAACAAATGAAACGTCTCACTGTCGTCTGTGAAATATAATGTGAGGGTCTTTGGAAATGTCCAGTCAATCAGAAAACATTAAAAAGTCGAAAGGATTCAAAGCAAAGCTGACGACATCACTCAAAAGTTTAAACAATATAATGATGATATGAATATGATTTTTTTTTTTTACTTGCAAATCAGGACNGACGACATCACTCAAAAGTTTAAACAATATAATGATGATATGAATATGATTTTTTTTTTTACTTGCAAATCAGGACATTGCATTAACAAGTTTGACTCTTGGAGGAAAATGAAATGTGTCAGAGAAGTCTTTAGTGATCCAGGGCTGTGATGGCGGACGTTAATTTCCTTTGAATAATTGAAAACAGAGATGCCATGACAGTGCAGACAAAAAAGAACAAATCAAAACCACAATTTTTTCCTTAAAAGTCCTGGCTGTGATAAAGTGGGGTAACCATTATCCCGGCTCTATGCATTTATGGATAATTTTATAGTGAATTCATATTTTGCCCAACACTTGTTTGTCAAAAATAATAACACAATAACAATGCTCAAAGAAATGCGTTGCAAGAATTTGACAAACGTGATGACAGTTAACAAAGGAATATGTAAGAATTGAGTCAAGTGAATTATTATGGGCATGGGTGGAATGGTTAAACAGTTATTAAAGGGGCACTATGTAAACTTTTCTGGTGGAAGATAGGTCTTTAAAATGAATGCCAAATATGTAAAATGTTATTGGAAATCACTCAGTCAGTTGCTGAAATGCAGAAAAAGGTGAACTCATTAGGATTAGGTCAACCCATGTTCCCACGCATGGCTATCGGTTAGCTTGATGTCCATCTAAAATCATTGGAAAGGTCCCACACTTCCCCGGATGAGGGATGTGTTTTATATAGTTCCCAACGCTTGCTTGCAGAACCGTTCATTCGAGAAAACAAGTACAGTCGTTCGTACGCCTTTTGAGTTTTTGGAACAATGATTTTTTGGGAAGCATCTGTCACTTTGCACTTGAAGTTGTGGTAGCGGAGTCATTCGGCAAGTCGTGTTTTGCTTAAGTCGTGAAGCACTTTACGAGTTGGAAGCCGAAGCCGTGGATAAACACATGGAACAAGGGTATTACACTGGCAAATCCACGCTTTCTCTTTTCAACTGCCACCTCCCTTTCTCTCTCTCTCTCTCTCTCAGCTCATTTCTTTCTCTTCTGTCCTCTTCCTTCTATCCTTCATTTCCCATGCATTCTCTCCTCCCTTCAACTCAGTACAGATGACATTGTGTTTCTGCATGGCTGTCCCTCTTCTTTCCGTGTCCCATCTGGCCTCATGTAGGTACACTTTTTCTCCATTAGCGGACATCGTCGTCCCGCCCAGGGGTAAGGCTGAAATCGAAGGGATGGATTGTTGCACAGGCCACTATTGCACACATGTACTTAGAACAGCGACTAAGAAACAATTGAATAAGAGCAATAAAACTGGATCTATGGCAGACTCTCAATAATCACACCTGGGGAACGTCCTTGCAATCTCATTTGATGTGGGAAGCTAACTCACGCATCTGGCAATTGTGTCTCGTGTTTTGTTTTATACCTTCTCTATGTTTTTTCACAACAGTCAAGCTTGGTCTTGCAATTCTTTAAAATCATACGCCAAGATCCATATTACATGAGAGCTTGTTAAGTCGAGCCAACAACAGCAGATAACAGTATTAGAAGTCTTGCAGTAAATCAAACTGCAGGAGGAAGGAGCAAGAAATAACCCGCAAATACAAAATTGATCGACACAGTTGTTCAGAATTTATTATAACAGCTATTTTCATCCGCTTGAGCAAAACAGAAAGAAAATAAAGTATGAGAAATTACACACCTCTGACACATTTTCTGCTCTCTGACTGTCATTCTCATTGCGATGCGTTTGAACGGCCTGGATTAGGTCACGCAGATCAGCGTTGCAAAGGGAATGCAGAAAAGTCGGGCACATAGTTTTAAAAATACACCCACCCTTATCAGTGTCTACCCATGGCTATTCTAATCCAGACCGGGGACAAACGAGAGCATGAGAGGCCTTTGCGACGCCGAATGCTGCTTGGGGTATAATATTCTCTCCACGGTTCCCCGGTGGCCTGTTTCAATCGCACTGAGCCAGTGTGAAAAGGATGGAGCCAGATATAAGCTAAAAAAAAAATCAAATAAAAAATGTGGCTGTAAGCAAGCGCAACCTGTTCAAGATGCGCATGTGAAAATATATGCATGTGTCAAGCCAGCACAGAGAACAATGGCAAGAAAGCTGGCGGATACAGTTGAGCAGAGATAGATGGTATTAAAAAGACAAGTAAAATAGAATCACATGGTTTAAATTGTATTATGAATGAAATAATATAATGTTATACACACAAACTTTTTTCTAGTCAGCCATTAATCCTCCCAGGAACAAAGATGAGAGATTTTTGTGAAAGCCATATTTAATCATGGTCTATTGTTACTGGTATCGTCAATATCTAACTTCTTCAATCTAACTTGCATTTTTTGCTGGATACAGATTATATATTACCTATGAAATAAAATGTATTGCAGAATGCATATGATATAACAGTAAACAAATTAATTACTGGCTGCAATCATACTTTTCAAAGATTGTCTATGCTTTTCATGCTCTCGTATGTATCTGTGGGGACTCTAGTTTCAGGGTCAATGGTGAAAGAAAAATAATCCCAAGTAGAGTATTGGAGGAGCTGCTTGTCCCTCTTTAGCGGGCATGGACGCTTTGTGTGGGACTGTGTATGTCCCATTGTGTATGAGTGTACGACAGAGAGGGAACCGGATCGAGGGGTAAAGGAGGAGCGCTTCCTCCTGCGAGACACCACTTCAAACGGCGCACTAGTACTGCCAAAGGTTCAGTGTGCAGATGAGCCAGTGCATCAGCTTTGCATTCACCCACGTCCCTTTCATTTCCATAAAGAACCTTTTTACAGCGTTTGGCCAACTTGAATTTCAAAAGACTTTGCTAATATTCTAATTCTATACATCCATAGTGAGTACCAAAGCTGAGATATGTCCTGTGCGAATCTATAAAGTGTACAAGTTGCACAAGACATAAACTCTATTCGATTTACCACCGCATTTCATTGCACTAAACACAACGTTCCGCTGCTCTTAAGAGACTTTTGCGAAGTCCGCGAAACCCCCGAAGCTCATTGATTTTCACTTTTCAGCGTTGACATTTCAGAAGTTTGCTTTATGTCTTCACTTATGTAACCTTCTCTTTTCCTCACCTATAAACAAGCATTAAAGAAAAGACCAGAAATAGCCTTGCGCTCGCCGTCTAACCCCCCCATCCGCTGGCAATCGCACTCGACATAATTAAACAAATCCATAGTGTCTATTAAGCGTGAAGGCCTCCCCGCTGTGAGAGACATATTAAAACCCGGATTAGTCCAAAACAATTACAAAATGCTACAGATAGTGCCTTGTAGTCCCAGGTTGGTGCTGCGTGTGAGTGGATGGCCCTCCTGTAGGCTTTAAAACTGGGAACACACACCGAGCTGTATAGGTTTTAACAGCACTCTGCAGCAGTCGTTGTGCACACTCTCCAAAGGCATCTGGGCAGCTAAATAAAACTCACTTTGAACACGGCAAGGCCCCCAGTCTCATTATTTATAGGGTATGTCATTATAACGGAATAATAATGTGTGTAGTGATAAAAGCCAGCGCATGGGGCAATGTTGTTATGTAAGTTTAAAAAGCAATAGAGTCGAGTCATGTTGATCTTTTTGTCACGTATGGAGGACGTCACGGCTAAAATGATCATTTGCAGGTTTTTTGTTGTTCACTCTTTGTTTATATTCACCATTTAATATATCAGGAATAATCCCCCAGAAAGGAAAACTGTAGCTGAAATGTCATCACAAAAAAATCATTATTGCCTCTAGATAAAATGATTGTATAAAGTTCATGTTTTCTCCTTTCTTCTTTTTTGTGGAGGCTGCAAAATTAAACTCAGATTTTCACTTTACAATCATAATCGTAAATATTGAGAAAACAAAGTTGTGAAAAATGAGGAAAAACTCACTCTCATATACATGTCTTTTAACTATTACATAATATTGCAGCGTCTGAATAAGAAAAAAAAACATGAATAGTATGAGCTTTATTCTCCATTGGACAAAACCCGCCAACGCTGGACATCAGCATTAGTTGTAGTAGCGTTTTATCATTGCATGCAAATTCATCCAAATAGTATTATCATATTTATAGCACGTGTATTGCATTGTCTTTCTGTCCTATTTTAAGTCTAACATTCACACTTCAAGTTCCAAACACAACTTATTTTTCCTCCACTTTCCCACACAACATCAGGTCATGCATTAGCAACCAGCGTGTCACAGAGAAGAGTTTAAAATCTTACGTCTTGTCTATAAATCATTAAAATGGCTTAGCCCTGGAGACACGGGCCTGACTAGCTTCATACAATATGGAAGGAAGCAGGAGCGCGAGGAGCTCCATGGGAACTGAGTTTGTTTGCTATTTCTGTCACAAGAACAAAGATTTGTAAATCTTCAGTGTGCCAAGGTTTTATAACTGTAATAAGAAGAGCACCTCAGGAGCCAGAGCAGGTAAGGGGGTATTTACTTTTCTTATTGTAATAAAGATCAAAGTGTGTGGATGGTTTTAAAGTGTCTGTTCTATTTCCAAATGACTTTAAAACTTTACATTTACTCATTCATATTTACTCAATGATAATGTTACAGTTAATGTATGCCGGTATACTGTATGTTACTGTCCCTGTGGCTTTATTTTTACATGTTTTTTTTCTTATTATTGTTAAAGTATCCTTTGCTTTTAACAACATACTTCAGTTGTGTGCTGCCATGGTTACGTTATTGTGTTGCTTGGGATGTAAATCAGTATAAAAATACCCATTTACCAAAACATCCCAGCGAGTTGCCAGGTACATTTCCTGGTATTCTCCAACAGTATAACAAGAGAACAACCAGATTGGCTCGCTACGCACAATTCACATAAACATCTTGGTGAAGAGATACGTAACAAATGATAGAGACTGCATTTATAAGTAAAACTGTTCAATTTGCCCAAGTGCAAATGTTCAATCCATACGGTGTTTATCTGTGTCTATGTCTCTCTCTCTCAGTCTCTCTCTGCTCCTGCTGAAGAAGTGGTGAGTCTACCTGCTGGATAATCCTGCATTACATTCTTAATCCCCTTTCCGTGCGCCACTCACACACTCCAAGACACACACACACACTCACAAATGCGCGCACACATCCCAAAACAATAGACACTTCAACACAACCACACTCTAGATATATGTTTTATCTTCATCTGGCAGCTTTCCTACACCGCTCTTGGTATTTGTAAAGATGATGTCAGATTACGGTCCGAGTCACAATATTGAATTATTTATACGGTCTATGCTAAGATAGGAATAAGTGCTTAAAATGATTTTGACTCTATAAATTGTGGAATTCTCTCTGAGGCCTGAGTTCTTTCAATGCCACTCGGGCAGTCTGTGTGCAGCGCCCGGGGACCCATCAGATTCTCGGCTTGGTCAGGACCACCGGAGCTGGAGGATTTTACATATAAATAGGCAGTTGTCATTACAGGTCAGTAACTGGAGGCAGTGTGACACAGAGAGCATCTTCTAATAACATGGCAGAGAGCAGGCTGACACTCAGAGAAGGTGTCTACAGTATATATGTCATCTGGTGGGAGAAGGGCAAAGGGCGAAGAGAAGAGAACAACAAGTGGAGATAAAAACAGGGCAGCGGTGACAGAGAAGATGAAGAAGCACACACAGAGGAAGAGAGATGAGGAGATGGGGAAGGACTGAGAGGAGAGACATTGACTAGAATTTTAATGATAATTT
>JAPMNZ010958948.1:0-12918 GCA_029875035.1 Pomatoschistus microps | reverse complement strand
CTTAATATAGAGTCTTTTTGATTTATCTATTACAAAATAAGTTAGGTTTATATGACAGAGCATAAGGCTCATCAGAATGTATTTATTGTATTTTTTTGCACATGCAAAATTATTAATTATTTATCACACACAAAAAAAAAGATTAACTAGACTTTTCCTGATAATCAAGTCTAACATGCCATGGTGGACCATATCATCTTCGGACTGTAAACACCTGCTTTTTAATAATTATAATAATTTGTATTAATTTCAGGGGCCACTAAAATCTAGTGGCAGACGGCTGCAGACTTGACACCCTGTTCTTCAGGATTCAGTGTTTACTTTTCCAAAGTGTCCTCTTCCAAGCACTGAAATGCACTTAAAGTCCTCCATATGTAGTCCATCATTGCACCTGCACACAAGAACAATGAACTATATTTAATAATATTGTGACATCAATGGGAATAAAACACCTTCGACCACTTACTTTTGTTGAATCGAAGGTTGAGTTTTTGAAATTGGACTTCTGACGTCATCAGTAAACTGGAAAATAGTATTACATACAGCAATTATTAAGAGAAGAGGAAAATATCAATTTCTATAAAAAAGGCACAAAAACTCACAAGGGATTTTTCTTTGCTTTTCTTGGAGGAAATTGGTGATGCATGACTTTGTTCTTCATTGATATTAACATTTGCTACAGATCCTCTGAAATGTTCCAAGACATTAGTTCAAAGGTTTACATTTATGTAGGACCCCATGTGGGTCAAACATTACTTTAAATATCCTTAAGCAAAATGTGAAAGCTGAGCACCGATAATGGTGCTATTGTCCTGGGCTCCTTTCACAGCCGCACTGTTTCTGGGTCAATGTTTATCAAACACAAGTATTACCGCAGAGGGGAAGCAGGAGAGGAGGGAGCGGCCAACGGGGGACTCATGGGCTCCAGAGAGCTGCAAGGAGGAAGGATGCTCATCATCAATCGCCCCCACGTCGCAAAGTTCATATTCATTTGAGCGGCACGCAGGAAATTCTTTCCTATGACAAAAGAAACATGATGACGGTGTACTCTAAAACAGTTTTACAAATGATCATATCCACAATATTTAAAGTGGATTGCCAGTATCAACACAGTGTGAACTTTTCCACATTTTGTCATTCTAGAACCATAAGGTTTTTTTGTTTTTTTACAAAGCAAAATAATCATTTTTTCATAAAAACTGAAAAGTGGAGTTTGTAAACCTAAGGCAGAACATGAGTTAATACACAGCAGCAATTCTTTTGACTCACTCAACAAGCTTTGCACATCTAAAAGAGAATGTTTTGCATTTGATTTACAAACAAGATCTTCACTTGGATTTGTGTCTGGATTTTAATTGTGTCATTCTAAAACAAGTTATGTTCTAAACATTCCATTGTATGAGAAGTCTTTTATCGGTAATAGCCCTGATGGGAGGTTAACATCCAACGCAGCCTCAAGCATTTAATACAGATAATGTCCTGTATTTTGGGAACTTATGACTTTTGCCTTCTCTAATCATTGCAATACATCTCTGCGGGTTCCTTGGACTTCATGATGCTGTTTATTGACCAATACACCCTAGACAAAGCTCTGAGGCCATCACAGAAAGGTGTGAGCATTTAACAGGACATTTTAAAATACCATTTAATGGACTCAGAAATGCTGTATGATTACCTACGCAAACCTCACGCTTCAGTTTATGAAATATAAGATATAAAAGCACATTAACCAAGTTTAAATCTTTATGTTTGGAACATGATTTTTTTGTTTAAGTTCAAGCTAGTACTAGTAACCCACTGCATACATTTCTTGTGCTTGCAACAAAATAATTTCTCATCATTTGTACCTTTTTCTTTAGGAAATATTCTCCGCTGCCTTTGAAGTTTGGAAGGTCTTTCAATGACAGGGTTGATGAATGTGACCTGTAACATTAATACATCATCTCATGGTAAGTCTAATGTCTGAAACAAACTTAATCTAATTATTTGAGAACTAAAAAGCTTTGATTACAAATTAATTGCCTCCATTATGTGAAACTGTCGAGGACAAAGCAAATTGTGGCACAAATAAAACAGATTGTGCAACTCAAAGGGTAGTGGTTGCAGGTTTTCATTCCAACAAAGATGCAAACCAGACTCCATCCATTTTTTTTAGTCTCAAACATAGACTGTTTATTCGGAGTGGACTGACCCGAGTGCTGACGTCACCATATTGTTCGCCAAGAAGCCGATTTGGAAATAAACTAGCTAGAGCTATATTCCTTATTTGGTCCTGCCCCTGCACCAACGCTAACATGATTGCTGAGGTAAGATGGAGTTTCACCTGCAAATGAAGGCGTCTGAAACCAGATACAAGCCAATATCAAAATAAATTATCATGATATAATCATAATCATAAAGAGCCCAAAATGGTGAGTGTGACCAACAGGACCCAAATTGAGTTGAAGCAAAACTTTGTCCATGAGCACTTCCATATTGGGCTTCATTGAGCTGGCGGATAAGCATCGTCCATCTATCTACAAACATCTATGGTCTCAACCTGAAGACTTGAGGAAATGGGTGGAGTCTGGTGTGCTCCTGCTTGGGTGTAATATATTCCTGCAGCCACAGCCCTTTGAGTTAAAAAGTCCTGATGTAGAGAGTAAAGTGGTGAACACCTCAATAAAGAGGATGCCCTGTGGCTCCAGCTCCAAACACAATCCATGTCTCTGATTGTCAAGGAAGTCTTCAAGTCGAAGAAACTTGACCCCACTTAAGGCCCTCCAGTCTCTCCTGTGCACTGCAATCTCCAACTCCCGAGACTAAAGCAACACAAGACAAATTCAAATTAGACTTAAAAATGATACAAGCACAAACACTATTGTTCATATACAGTACAGACCAAAAGTTTGGACACACCTCATTCAAAGAGTATTATTTTCAAGATTATGAAAATTGTAGATTCACACTGAAGGCATCAAAACTATTAATTAACTAATGTGGAATTATGTATGTACAAAAAAAAAACAAGTATGAAACAACTGAAAATGTTTCATAATTTAGGTTCTTCAAAGTAGCACCTTTTGCCCTGATTACTGCTTCACACTCTTTTGGCATTCTTTTGATGAGCTTCAAGAGGTAGTGACCTGAAATGGTCTTCAACAGTCTTGAAGGAGTTCCCAGAGATGTTTAGCACTTGTTGGCCCTTTTGCCTTCATTCTCTGGTCCAGCTCACCCCAAAACCATTTGGATTGGGTTCAGGTCCGGTGACTATGGAGGCCAGGTCATCTGACCCAGCACCATCACTTTCCTTATTGGTCAAACAACCCTTACACAACCTGGTGTGAATCTACTGTCAATAGTCATGAAAAGAAAGGAAACTTATGTGTCCAAACTTTTGGTCTGTGCTGTACGTGTAATCACTCAAAGGCAACACAGGGGATCTTATACGAGTCAAGTCAGATCAGAGTTTATGTCAAAAGGATTAACGCCTGGATTACACGTCTGTCAGGCGTGGTATTCTCATTCTATTAGGGACCAGTCAGCTTCTGTTTAGCACAGTAACAGATGTTCACCATTAAGGGTAACAGTCAGTACACAATCTGAGAGTGTTTTGAGTCTATAACTCCTGAGTTTACAGAGCTATTTTAATCATAGACGTTTGCCACCTTAGCTTCAGAATTTCTACAAAGAGGCTTTATATTTGTACAGTAAACAATATGATTTATGTCCGATTAACATGGGAGTCACTGACCTTTTCCAGTTCAATGCTGAAGCTCTGTCCCCAGGCTTCTTTCCCCAGCTGTCTCCAGTGCGTCTGCCCTACAATCCTGTTGTCCACCTTTAGCACCGCACTTATCTCAGCTGGAACACATGGAACACCAACAACTTTATAAATCAACATCATATTTTAAAAGAAAAGAAATATAAAAAGAGACAAAAGATCTTTGGCGAGTGTTTCAACACAGTGCTTTCTCAGAGCAGCAGTGAAGCGATATGAACTCATTAGGTCAGTGTCTGACCAACAGTACAATGTCAGCAGAACCCTGAATATTCGACACAATTCTCATAACAATAGAACGTTTCCATGAAGGTGAAGGCAGATGTGTCATGTCCTGCATTATGCCATAAACTATGAAGTCTTCATCTACGGTTACTTCAAGATTAGATCCAAATACCCGTCACTAATCAGCAGAGCAAGCATCATTAGGCTGAGAATGAAAAACTAAAATAAGTGTGGATTGTTTCAAACGATATATTCTTTGAAAATGAAATCACTCACTGACACCAAAAGCCTGGAAAACTGAAACCACAAAAGCAGACAGTGTGGGGTGAGTTATGTTAGAATTATACTGCCACAAGAAAGTAACTTGGTTACATTACTTTAGATGTAATATAACATCCTTTGATTCATTTATATTGTTTTATCAGATGTTAAATGGTAAATTTCACACAAGGTTTTTTTTTTTAATGACTCAAATAACAGAAGTAATTATTTATTACTTTGAATAACATTAAACAAAGAAACAACCAACATATGGAAAGATGAGACATGAGAGTCATGGGGAGGGAGAGGAACATTGTGTCATGTGCTGTGCATGTATGGTGCCTATGGAACCGGTTTTCTAGTATTCATAGATAATGTGACGGCTGACAAAAGCAGCAGGAGGACATATTTAGGACAATAGTACCTGAACTAATACTTCAAAACACATTTGCAGTGCAGATGGAGGATGACCCAGAGCACATTGCAAAAGCAAAGGAAGAAACAGTAAGATTTTGTTGTGTTCAAAACGTCAATCACATAACCTGATTCTGATTGAGCATGCCGATCTGGGGAAAGGAGTTCACAATTGTTTTCCTCATTTCTTTTAAGAATTTTAAAAAATAAATTTTAAGATAGAAAAAAGTAACTCATAAAAAACGTTTACATTTGTTCCAGTGTTTGTGTTTTCAAAGTTATCTTTAACCTCATCAATCGGAATTGTCAGGACACCAAATTGCTTGATGTACTATATCTGTGACCTTAACCTTTAAATGCAGCTTATCTTTCATCCAAGCAGGAATTGAAATCCTACTTTGCCTCCACCATAGCTGTACTCTATTCATTTTTACTAGTTACACTTTTTATGTAATTTTAATTGTGACATACACGACTCCTCTGCCTTGTTGGTCTTGCTGTTGGTGCTTCGGCCTGACAGACCAGCTCTCATCTTCAGAGACTTTCCATCAGACATAAAGCCAGCAGCAGCCAGGCTGGTGACACGGCCGCGGCCCGGTACACTCTCCAGCAGGTCCTGGCACCCCATCAAACACACCTCTAACCGGCCTGTAAACCAAATGGGATTAAGATAGACATACCAAACGCAAACTACAAAAAGACTGGCAAAGACCTGTTAGACTTGCTGGCTTAAAAAGGGAGGAAGAGCAAGTTGATGATGGGGCGTGAGGTAGTTTTGTTGGGCTACTTATGGATGAAGCCAACTCCTGCTTGATCACAGCATATTTAGGATGATCCTGCGGTAGTTCATTTAATCGCCTTTCTAAAGACAGGCCCAGCAAATCCACCTTCTGAGATGACTCATGCATTCGGGCCTGAGCCTGTTGAAAAAACAACAACAAAACAACATTGAAACAAAACAGACCTAACTAAATAGAGTAGATCATATTACAAGTATTGCAAAAGTTCACCTCTGCTAGGATGCGTCTGTCATGGATCTTACGTCCGCTCAATTGTCTTACTACGTTTTTAGCACCTTCTGCCACAGCTGATTCAATCTTCATGTGGTGCATGAGCTCTGCTACACGCAGTTCCAAAGGACTGATCATATCGACTGGGTGACCTGCAATAAGTTTGCAAAGTAAATATAAATAGATATTTACAAACTCAACATTTGCATACATTTCAAATACTCTACACCATTAATCTATGTTTATATTCAGCACCACTATTCGCACAAGTACCAGAAGTGTCAAATCTGAGCAGTCTCCTGGGAGAGACTTTAAACTCAATGTTGAAGTTTTCGGTTTACTATAAACTTCATCTTGAAAGGGACACCACTTCTGCCTAATGTAGAAATAGCAATATTCACCAACTGAGCCATCACGTTCGTCATCTTTGGCTTGGGTGACTTTAACAATCTGCATTCGAAGCAACTCAATTTTAGTGCGACTATCTTGGAGCATTTGCTGAGCAGTTAACAGCATCTTTCTGTCCTGAAAAAAAGGACAAAAAGAAAAAATAAGCAATATGTTACAAATTACATAACCAAACTTACAATGACTGAAGTATAACTTTGATTTACCTTCACTGCACTGTAGTGGTACGTGTGAATGATGTTTTCCGCACCCTGTTTAACCTTTGTTTCCATGGTTAACTGCTTCTTCAGAGTCCTGACCCGGCAAACAAGAGGAGAAGAAGTGTCCTCCCACTGACATGCCTCTGAGGATTGTCTGTTCACTTCATCTGATGCATCTGCGTTAAATCATGATTAATGTAACAACAATAATAATTGGTGTAATGAATATTGATTTTATTTATCAATATTAAATCCATTACTTTTAAGGCTATTCTTCTCTGTGGCCATGGACCTTGCGTTGAGCTCATGGAGCTCCCAGTGGAGCTTCTCCAGTTTGCGGCTGGAGGCTTTGAGTTGACCCTCCACATCAGCAGCATTTCTGCGGCTGGTCACAGCTCTCCGCAGTCGCTCTGCTGCTTCTTTTATCTTCAGCTCTCGCTGGATCTCCTGCCTCAGGACAGTACGAGCATCTTCTAAACGCAGCTGAAACTCAGGATCAAGGATGTCACCCTCATCTAAACCCTGCAGGTCATAGACAATGTCATTGTCAATGTCAAAGGTCATTACAAAAAATGACATTGTTCAGAAATATTACAGTTGATAGTGAATCCTCTGTATTTAAACTTCTTACATATGGCTCTGTCACCCGGCCGTCACAGTATTACCCAAAAAAGGATATAATACTACCCTGTACTTTGTTGTGGTCTGTTGAGGGAGCAGCACCAACAAATGGGAAAGTTGTCACAGTGAGAGACAGGAGAACAAACTAAATTACTCTCATCTATTGGACACTATGGAGCTGACTCACTAGGAGGTCATTCACCAACAGGTTCACTCCCACGATACAGGACCACGTTCATACCACACTATATTTGTACAACTCATTTGACATTTAGCATTTTGTTAATCAAGTAATGTTTCATATTATCTGTGTGCTACTGTGTCCAAGAGTCAAATTTCCCCTGTGGCTCATTATCATTGAAATCTGTAGTAGTCAGTGCTTATTTTGATCAATGGATTAAATAAGGATTACTACCCCCAATTTGAGAAGCACTGATTCTAGTCTACGAACAAGTACAAGTGTTTAAACAGATTTTGCGTCAGATTTAAAATGTGCATTTATTATGAAAAAACAATGTATCCATAAAAACGATACACTTTCAGACCAAATCACACCAAATAAACAAGAAGGAACTATACTTAAATCCGCGAGACGTACAGAAGAATTAGTCCTAAGCAAACAAGACTAACTGGAAATTCCAGTGAGTCTGACTGGCAAAACGGCCTGGCTAAACACTGGTATTTAATCTGATGAAACGTCACACCGGAACAATAAGTAGATGGATACAATTTACAATCTACAATACTACAAACATGCGAACGCCACAAACGCGATGTGGTTTACCTGTATCCCTCCTGACATGGTGATGGCAAAAGTCAAAGTCCACCTTACTTGAATCGTGTGGCCTCGAAGTACAGAAAAGGCTGTCAAAGTGTCTTTGAGGCGACAATTGATAGCCACCGTGTGTAAAACACCGACTATTACCAGAAAGCCCAAATCCAGATCATCATGGAGAGTGTGGACAAACACAATATATTTGAATTGCGTTAACTACGAAGTGACGCTCATCCTGCGCTAGCCCGCTGCGTAGAAGATGATTGGTTATTTGTGCACCAATCCTCTCCAGTCTACAAGCTCTGGGCGCACCTGTCTTTGCGCGAAAGCAAATCTCGTACTTGTGTAAGTGTATGTGTGTGTTTTTGTGTATGTGTGTGTATATGTGTGTGCGTGCGTGTTTGCATGTGTGTGTGTGTATGTGTGTGAGAATGAGTACCCATGGTATGAGCAAAGGAAGGTTTGACTGAGAGCTTACACAAATTTAGTCTATGGTATGTATACGTGTTTGCATGTGTGTGCATGCGTGTGTGTGTATGTATGGGTGTATAAATTATGGACATACTACTAATGTTTTGCAAAACAAAACTTGTTACAATTATTGTGTTGATTCATAGATAGGAGATAGATGGATAGATAGGAGAACAAAAAAAATGAAACATAGGACCAGGGAGGGCTGCGGAAATCTTTACACACAAATCTATCGGATTATTGCATACTGTATTTCTACACAATAAGTCTCTGACTGGATCATTTATTCCATTTCACCCACCCTGTGATATCTGTGATATCCACATTCAGAAGTAAGTGGTTTTCTGTTAAACCTGTTTAGATCATAAATTAGACCCAGAAAAGTTGAAGTATTTTTTTTAACACGCGCCACATTACCCTCGTCCTCTCCATACTCCCGCCATTAGGGGGCGCTACTGCACCATTACTGTGTTCATTGGTCGCGCGCAGAGGAGCTGAGCTCGTGGGTTTCTCTGTGCAAGGTGGAAGTAACTTTTACCCATCTGAAAGGAGGAACAATATCAGCTGGAATATAACTCTGGTCCAAACGGTCTCCACAGACAGTGATAATGTCGGCGTCAGCGGCGAAAGTCAGCAGAAAGGAGAATTCAAATCACGACGGAGCGGACGAGACCTCTGGTAACACTCGAGAATGGCGCTTATCCCAAGCAACGCCATTTTCATTTGTTTCTCATAATTGTGTTGTTTACGGCGAAGTCTATTGTTCAATAGTGAGTAAAGGCCTAAAGTGTGCCCGTGCTTGGGTATCTGCTGGGTGTGTGAAATGTTATACTTATGCCTAATTGCTATGATGCATTTTGTCTGTTTAGCGTTGCGCGCTACTTAGCCGCTGCTAACTTTAGCAGCGTGAGTATTAGCTGCCCACACGGGCCAACATTTGCATCTTTGATCTCACAGAAGTACACTGTACGACTCAAGTTGGGAAGATCTACAGTCCTGTGGTGGCAATGTATGTGCGGCTATTCTGAGTAGTTGATTATGTTTTGACGCATTTTACTATAGCCATGGAGTACTTGGTTAGCTTGCCATGCATTAGCTAGCTTTTCACTATGGCTGACTTTTGAGAAACTAGACAAGCGTTTAACGTACGAGGTGGTTACAAAACGTGTATTTTACTGCGTTTTTGTGGCCAATTACATCAAATGCACCCGTTCACTTGAAGCCCCTCTCTTGGTTTTCCTTTAACGCATGTTTTGACTTTCACCTCGTGCTGAGCGCACATTAGCGCATTGTTTGGTCTAACGGATCCTAGCACGGTACAGACGAGCCTCTTGTTTAAACCAGGCCGCCTTTAGCTGCGACAGGAAGCGCCAGACTGGAGTGCGACTCCTGCTGCATTCACTAGTATAGGAAGTGTGCCTAAAGCTCAGTAGAGTACATTATCTATAATATTTTTCGTGTTTCGCGTATTAAAACTCTGTATGCATCACGTGTTAGTAAATATATTTACTGAATTTTTATTATTTTTTTCAGAAAAAGAACAACAGGAAGCAATTGAACACATTGATGAAGTACAGAATGAAATCGACAGGTATGTTATTGTACCTTTTTATATTTTGTGTTTTTATTCCTGTTAAAGTGTTTTATGTTAATTTTCATCTGTCCACAGACTGAACGAGCAGGCCAGTGAAGACATTTTAAAAG
Organism: Pomatoschistus microps; assembly: GCA_029875035.1. Classification (NCBI taxonomy): domain Eukaryota; kingdom Metazoa; phylum Chordata; class Actinopteri; order Gobiiformes; family Gobiidae; genus Pomatoschistus; species Pomatoschistus microps. The sequence goes on along the minus strand of JAPMNZ010958948.1, from coordinate 3,069 downwards.
TAGAGCAGAAGTACAACAAATTACGCCAGCCATTTTTTCAGAAGAGATCAGAGCTCATAGCCAAAATTCCTAACTTTTGGGTCACAACATTCGTTAACCATCCACAAGGTAATGATCACAAATGCTTACACAATTAATGTTATCATTTGGTTTATCTATTTAGATTGTGCATCTTTTCCATTTAGTTTCAGCTCTTCTGGGTGAGGAAGATGAGGAAGCACTTCATTATTTGTCCAGGGTTGAGGTCACAGAGTTTGAGGACATAAAGTCTGGATATAGAATAGATTTTGTAAGTTTGCGTGGCTCATATATTATTTAACCATTGCATTGTTATCTAATATGATTATATTTACTTTCAGTTTTTTGATGAAAATCCATATTTTGAGAACAAAACACTTTCCAAAGAGTTTAACGTAAATGAAACTGGTGATCCTGTGTCAAAATCAACTGAAATCAAATGGAAAGCTGGAAAGGTGAGTTTAATTATTCTGTATACATGCATAAACTCACATATACTCATTAAATGAATCTAAATCTTGTCTATTAGGACCTGACAAAACGCACTGGGCAGTCGCCTAACAAAGCTGGGAAGAAGCGACAGCATGAAGAGCCTGAGAGCTTTTTTACTTGGTTCACTGACCATTCAGATGCAGGAGCTGATGAGCTGGGAGAGGTGATCAAAGATGACATTTGGCCCAACCCTCTTCAGTACTACTTGGTATGAATGAAGACCATTCTGTCAAAGTAATAAACATGTAGTGTGCGTGTTGCTGAGCTTTATATTCGTCATTGTCAGGTCCCTGATATGGAGGATGAGGAGGGTGATGGAGATGATGATGAGGATGAGGAGGAAGAGGGTCTGGAGGATATTGATGAGGGTGAAGAGGAAGGAGATGATGATGATGATGAGGAAGGAGAAGATGGAGAGGTGAGTCTTTTACTTTGAAACTGCATTTCCAAAATGTAATAATTTGCGTTATAAGGTAATTTCATTTTTGTCTTTTTCAGGATGACGGGGATGATGATTAGTTAAAGGCATTTATTCAGTCACCTTTTGACGACCCTCCTATTAACTATGGGAGCAAAGTATTTTGTTTTGGGGAGGTTTTGTAAAATAAACAACTTTTTCCTGTGTGTTGTCAGACTGTCAGACATATTCCCTGCAGTTGCAGCCTGCCCATACCACCTTGTGTTAGACCAATCTACACGGGTCTACAGTGGCAGTGGGGAGGAACCTGTTCTATTAAGCCTCACTTGTCTCAAGACATGCAAAAGGACTTTTTTGTAGCATAATGCACGTCACTTGCGTAGATTTAAATGCGTACAATAGCAATTTGTATGTAAGATATGAAAATACTTTCTGTTAATGATGTTGAGTTCAATAAATAAGCCATGGAGCAGTAATGACTTAACCATAGCATCCTTAACCACCCTCTGTTTGAACATGTGACACTTCAGTGGTCAGGGCTAGTTCCAGGTTCAGATTTAAGTTACAGTAATGCGACTGTATACACTGACGATTGGGTGAGGCATCAGGTATGGGCACTCGCATGGGTGTTTTCTTTTCCTTCAGATCCAAATGGTGATTATAAATAGTTCAGCTAAACAGTTTGATACATTTTAAGAGAATTTTTAGTTTGGTGCGTCCTGAGTAGTCTGCATTCCTTGTTCAGAACCGTTTATAAAAGTGTACCTGTTGCTTTAAATAAACCAAATGTAATGTTTTTGTGTGTTTCAATCACACATTACAAACGTGTATTTTGAACAAGTACAATCAAAACTACAGTATTCCACGTTTATACGACAACTTCAAAATATGATCTCAGACGATTTATTCTAGTTAAGCATTAGCAAATACATCTAAGAGGACTATTCATGCATCAAGACTTCAGCGTAATTAAAAAAGCTCATACACATTACTGTTCATGAAAACCTTTATTTTGGTATGACTCACTTTGCTAAGACACATCAGTAGGTAACATTTGGATTGTATGATCCTGGTAAGAGTCAGGGTGCTGAACTCAGAGTTGTCCACAATCGATGATCTTAATTTCCTTTTTAGTTTTTCCGCTCTCGCTGCCGTACGACTCGATCTTCCTGACCACATCCATGCCTTCCACCACTAAACCGAAGACCACGTGTTTCCCGTTCAACCAGTCAGTCTCCTCCGTACACAAGAAAAACTGCGAACCATTGGTGTTGGGTCCAGCGTTGGCCATCGACAGGATTCCTGGGCCGGTGTGCTTTAAAGTGAAGTTCTCGTCTGCAAACTTGTTGCCGTAGATGGACTTCCCGCCGGTTCCATTGTGGTTGGTGAAGTCACCCCCCTGGCACATAAAACCTGGGATAACCCGATGGAACTTGGAGCCTTTAAATCCAAAGCCTTTTTCCCCGGTGCAGAGTGCGCGGAAGTTCTCCGCAGTCTTGGGCACCACGTCCGCTCGGAGCTCCATCACGATTTTGCCCAAAGGGCTTCCATTTGCAGCCACTTGGAAGAACACTTGAGGATTGGCCATTTTTCCGCTCAGGAATGAGGACGTTGGGTCGTGGCGAACTTTTTATTTCACGGGAACAGGCGTGGCATCTGTCTCACAAGGAAGTGCGCGGGAGAGGCGTGTCTTGACAATTTGATTTTTTTCATCTTTTGACAGAAAGGAGAAACGAGAGGCCCACGACCCACCCGTACTCACGATTAAAATGATAATTTTGTAATATACTTTATTTTATTTTTTATCTTACACTGTGTGTGCAAAATAATATTAATCCGAAGACGAAGACGGCATGTTCTGATTTACTCACAACATTTTACTTTTACAATAATCTTTCTATTGAGACAAACGGCATGTTATTTATGATAATTAAAAGCTGGGGTACCCCAACTTTAATGTTATGATATGTCCTTTTCAACGCGAGACAGTGATTGGCTCAAAGAGACCAGTGACGTGTCGCTAGCGGCCGCTAACACTAATATATCACACGAAATATACTGGATTCTCGCACCAGGGAGTTTGCTATTTTACTGGACTATTACCGCCACAAGTGTGTTTGTTCATAGACTGTACCATAGAC
>JAPMNZ010958945.1:0-12070 GCA_029875035.1 Pomatoschistus microps | reverse complement strand
GGAACAGGGCCTTTCTGAGTGGAGTATGCATGTTCTCCCCGTGCCTGCGTATGTTTCCTCCGGTTTCCCCTACCACTAAAAACATGTGCAATAGATCTGGTATGCGCCTCCTGTATACGGCAAATCCGCTCCCATCTCTGTGTGGAGTGAGTGACAAATGCCCACAATTGTAATGTGTTTTGTGAAAGGCTCTCTATATATAAAGATCACGTACTTACTTATTTACTTATATCTAGTGTGCACTATCTGCTCGATGTTGTATTGTGGCTGTGTTGTTCGGCAAAGGAAGGGAGGCTCTAAACAAGGTGCTCCGGTCTGCAAAAAGGACCGTGAGCTGTCTGTTCTGGAGGTTCTTCATGAATCCAGGTTCTTAAATTAAGCTCTTCAAATCATCAATGACTCTTCTGGCTCCTGGAAAAGCCATGTTCCAGCTTCTTACTTTTGCACATGTATTCCAATGTGGTTTTATTGAAAATGGCAAAGAAACTGAATCTGTCTTTTTTGAGATAATAAAGATTTTGCAACGTTGATTCCTCATCATAAACAAACCTGGAGCTGTTTTTGCTTCCATACACACTGAAAAAGCTCTGTAATCAAATTCTATGGCAAATCTTGAGGATATAACATCATGCACTATGTTTTTCATTCAGTCCAATAACTGCAGTATATTCAAAAAACAAAATAAATCTCATAATGAACCAAAAGATCTTAACATGACAGTCAGAGTTTTAATGATTGGAGTCTCGTCTGAAGGTAAATGCGTTGAGTTGTGTATTTGTATGCAACATTTACTCCTTTGCATATCCTAAACCCTACCCTTAACCCATTTATATATAGACTATACACACATTACCCATACATTTTCTTCTTGAGAAATGAATTAACATCGAAAAACCTGACATGCCAAAGTAAAACACCTCATCCAGATCATATGGGGCCAAACTTGACACACAACGCAGTTATAAGTTCACGCATTGCTGTCCATATCACTGAAATCCATCCACAAAAACAGCATAAACATGAATTAATGTATATATGTTACTACACAATTTCGGTTTTGAAATCATTTAAAAGCCATAGATATTGTAATTGTTTATGGTTTTGTATAATCGTTCGTCCAGAGAGCAGTGTGATCTTAAGCTAACCACTCAATTACATCTGCAGAGTAAACGCTGCCTTTGTCCCTTTTGTGTTTGTCACAGTGGAATGTCGGTGTGAAGAGCCTCTTGACCTTTGAGCTCATTAGCCCTGACCGCGGCGGCCTCCATTAGCACCTGCAGTCGGGCCTGTCCCACCCATGTCCAGCCCTGTCCTCTGTCCACCTGCGACCCGCACCGCTCTCTCCTCTTCACAGGCAGCGTTGGGAATAACACATTATAAATTATGTCCTCTGTTGTATTTACTTTATTGTTGTATGTTTTTATACATTTTATTGTTGTATGTTTTTATTCATTTTATTGTTGTATGTTTTTATTCATTTTATTGTTGTATGTTTTATTCATTATATTGTTTCATTTTTATATATGTATAGACTCAATTGTTTGTATTTAATATGATAAATATAAATTGATACTATTTTTTATTTATTTTTTATTCTATTTAATTGTTTTTATTTAAAGCTGGCAGACTTGTATATTTAAATGTGTTACTTTTATCTGTGCAGCACATGTTTTATAAAATGTGCTATATAAATAAAGTGGATTGGATAAAATCACTTTTTACTATTTCTCAAAAAGCAAAGGGTAAGGAGTGCTGCGTGGTACAAGCGTGTAAAAAATATTTAAAAGACCAGGTGCTCAATTGGACGAGGGGTTTACCTTAATAACAAAAGTTTTGACTTTTCAGGTAAATAACAAATGGTGAAGATCTTAGAAAATCAAAAAATCCAAGGCACTCGTGGTCAATAGTTTAGAGTTTAAAAAGCCTTTATTTTCTCATGGCTGTAGATTAAAATATGCATATTTTAACCTATTTTTTGATTTTCTAAGATCTTCACCATCTGTCTTTTACCTGGAAAGTCAAAACAAAATTTTTTGTTATTCACTTTTTACTATATTTTCTTTGTTGAAAATATGGCAATACAACGTCAGAGAAAATAGCTTGAAAACCTGTGTCTCTACTGTCGGTGTGGTTGCATACTTACATTCTTACTTACGAACTCGAAGGGACAGCATAATGATGCAATCCTCTCAGATAACTGTCGTTACGTTGGTCGTGAAGCTTCAAACAGCGGCTGGATCGGTCCAGATGTTGGAGAGAGCCTCCATTAGACTCTGTGGTAACGACCGGGTTTTTAAACACTACAGTTCACAATACCCACAGGACAAAGGGCAGCAACATGGACTGTGCTGGGCCCTCTTTTCTAAATCCCATTGAGGACCTTTGGAGATAGAGAGAAGTTTATAAAAACAGTCAATGGTTGTCTTCATCACTGTTCTCACTCAGCTCCTAGAAACACTTGCATCAGACATGATGTTTTCAGGTTTTAAGTGACCCACAACAATGGTGCAGCTACTTATTACATGTTTGGAACTTTGGATCTGTAGGGGATTATAAGTTTGTTTTTTATAAGTGCAGTCGTTTAAGATTAGAAAACCTTTATTTGTCCCACTGTGGGGACATTTCAATGTTGCATTGCACTCATTCTATTATTTATTTTGAATGTGCACAATAATTTGTTTTAACGTAGCCAAATAACTTGTATCTGGTTCAAAAAGGGGTTCGATGAAGCAGATGCTGATTGGATTCCAACCACCGTCACACACTGTTTAACTACAGTAATACAATACTATCACCGATAAGACAGTAGTAAGAGCACACAAAATATACAACAAAAGTAGCTGCTATGCTTCAACATCAATAGTTAATTGTTTTTTTAATCAAATTGTTTGTTTTCTGTCTCACTCCTATTCCTTCCTTGTTAAGATCAAATCATTCAAAATATATATACGTTGCCATTTTTCAAGTGGGTGTACATTTTTGATTGTGTTTTCGGGGGTGTATAGTGTAGTTAATCGTTACAATGATGAAATTCTCAAATAATCACTGCTGCCTTTGTTAATATAATAAAAAAAGAGCTCTGGTGTGTACCATCCTGGTGCAGACTTGGGAAGTCTTGCACAGTTTTTCCAATGTGGTTTTACTGCAAAAGACAAATAAATTCTTGAATCTTGAAACAGCGTTCTTCAATTCTTTGAAGGAGCAAAAGATGCATCAGGAGTAAAGATCGCCAACCAAGTCATTCAGCGTTATGAGGTTTATCTTTTGCCCATAGTCCACCTCTGCGCACAGGCCAAATAAACACTTGTCCAATCGTAGCGTCGCGTCTATCCTGGGAACCTGGCCCAGGAGCCGTTTGAAGCCAGCTGTCACAACCTGACAGGCTGTTGTTTTAGAGGCCGCGTACGCTTCGAGAGGGGAGAAAAACAACACCAGGAATGTGTACAAGTCAGGACCCAACAGTAAATCCTGCCCTGCGCTTCCTCCGAGCCCGAGAGGAGAGGGGCTGGCTCTGTGGAGAGGTCCCCCTGTCCCAAGGCAGCCTCTCATCAGCACCACTCCCCCTGCTCCGGCCGCAGCAAGACAAGCTGTTAGTGTGTGGATGGAAGCTTTTACTTTCTGGTGAAAAGAAAAAGAACACATTTCCACGAGACACAGCACTGACTCCACAAGACTTCATTATGACAAAATTTGTAATAAAAAAGTTTGTGTACTAGAAGGAGAAATTATGCAAAATCAGCCCTATCCACTCGAATATTGCACATTTCTGGCACAAATCGTAAAAAAAACATGCACTGTCCCTTCCTATTTGACGTAAATCCGACCGTTTTCTGCCTCTTAGACCACTGCAAAAACTGATAAATGTGTTAATACTGGTAAACATGTCTTATCTTTTAGTTACTCATTCTGTGAGAAATAAGATTGTTTATAAATACCAACAAATACCAAGAACAAATAATCAGTGGTTTACCTATTACTATATTTACTATTATTACTTTTTTCATTTATTTTTGGGGATTTAGATTAGATTATTGCGTGCCTGTAATTAGATCATGTCTTAAAATATTTGAAACTTGCAAAATGTAATTCCCTTTTCTACCACTGGATGGGAGCGTTGTGCATTCAAATAAGCAGTAACTCAAATTTCTCCATCTTATTCATATCTTTTCTAATGACTGCACTTTCTTAACCATGAAGTATCCCAAAAAAATGTCCTCAAGATCATGTTAAAGGGCCAACATGAACACTAACAAAGCGTGGTGCTTCTGAAGACGGTCCCTGCACATGAAGGCCACAGCGGCGCCTGTGTAGCTGCTCTATCCCTCATCCTCTCTGCAGGACCCTGTGACTGTTCTCACACATTAGGCTCTGTGTTAAGGAGGCTCCGGAGCCACATTCACTGACCCCTCTGACATACATCACCCAGCACCGCAGCGTCCCGACTCCTCCGCGGCCTTTGAACGCATCACGGGTCACTGCACCGACTGCCCAGTCCCACCCGAGCCCGCCAACCGTCCCGCGGGCCCCACAACGGAAAAGCCAACAAGTCATTTTTACACCCCACTCTCAGATGGGACGCATAGCAGCGGTCGTGGTCCGCTCACATGTGGTTCTCGTGGTGTTCTGAGGAGAAACGTGCAACGAGATGTGATTGGTTAAAATGAAGAATGAAAGAAGAAATTACTAAAAGGACGTTATTTCTTTATATAGTTGTTCAATTAATCATCAACAGACCTGGGGCTGTTTTTGGCACAACATTTACACCACCCTCTCCGTCTAAACGCTCTGAATCCTCACACGTCATGTACGGAGCAGTTTTCTTCCGTTTTAACAATAGTTTTGCCTCTTGGATAGCACTCTCGCTTCTCAGCAAGAAGGTCCTGGGTTCGAATCCCGGTCGGAACAGTGCCTTTCTGAGTGGAGTTTGCATGTTCTCCCCGTGTCTGCGTAGGTTTCCTCCGGGTGCTCCGGTTTCCCCTACCACTAAAAACATGCACAATAGGTATGAATGTAAACGAGAGAGTGAATGGATGGTGTTGATTGGGGCTGATGCGCCAGTGTGTTCGGCGACTCGCTTCCGTCATCACTGTGTGTGGAATGTGTGAAACTATATCTGAACTCTGAACATTGTAAAGCCCTTTGGGTGACCTTGGACTGTAAAATGCGCTATATAAATAAACATTACTTACTTACTTACTAAATTCTTTTTGGGAAAGCATTTAACAATTAGCAAAGAACGCATTTATTTAAAGTGATTGTCCGCAGTTTGTCAGAAAAAGAGAGAACGAGGTACTTGATTTGGACTTGCCCGTAATGTTAGAATTAATCAAATGACTTATTTTATATCAACATTTAAGGCCAGGAGGTCAATTTAACACATTTCCTAAAATGTGTAATTCATTTAGAGCAAACACAAAATGTTCCCAAAAGTAACAGGACGGGCTCTTGCATAAGCATCGCTATCCTCCAGCTGAGAGAGAAGGATATGCTGCAAGTGTAAACCGTGCATTCCGTGAAAACAAGACCTTTGAAGCATATATATAGTGGCACTCCTGGAACCGAGCATACGCTGCCCAAACCAGTCATTTCTTGCATGTTTAAGCTCTAACTGACCGACTTCCTCCTCTGCCAGCGGATCTGACTCACAACGGGTGGTGATCGGTTGACAGCTCCGCCCTTCTCTTTACCCAAGTGTCCGAGACACGGGGCCGAAGGTCAGATGACACGACAACAAAGGCGATCACCGACATCTGGCCCAGGAAGTCCTGGTGCCACGTGAGCTGGTGGACAGGCTTCTGCTCCTTGTGCTAAAACACAGTGTTTGTTATGGACAAACTGTAGCATAGAAGTCAAATAACTGAACACCACCCGGGTATGATCAGAGGGGCCGTTATTCCAGATCACCCCTCTCCAAGTGTCACTGGCCTTTCCCAAAGGGGCCTTGAAGTCCCCCAGGAGAATTACAGAGTCCCTGGGAGGGCACTGTCCAGTACCTCTCCCACGGACTCCAAGGACGGGTACTCTGCAGTACTGTTTGGCCCGTTGGCCGCCCCAACAGTGAGAGCAGATTTGTTGCTGAAATGGGGGCAATGAGTAAGCCCATCCCCGCTCGCCATCTCTCCACGCGTGGAATGGCAGAAAACACGAGGGTCCAAACCCTGTCGAGGAGTTGGGTTTAGATCCCTATACCTGTGCGCCAGGACTGGGACGTCCAGGTCCCTGCCTTCAATCATCACCCAGTTTTTCAGTAGCACAGTTCAGCCTTCAGTGCCTTTGAAAAACGGTCTTCCATAGAAGAAGACATATCTAAGAGTGCTGTTTGATCTAAAATCTTACATAATCCCACGGGTTTCATTAATTCATGCAACTATTTACCTGTAAAAATGTTCTATGCAGTTTCCCTTCTCCGGGACGGGGTGGAGCTGGTGGAGTCTACCCCTAACCTTTGCCCTGACCCGTGGGTATATCCCTTTAGCGCGCAGCAGATTTGAGCTCTTGCCGCGCTCTTGGGGACAGCACCAAGTGAAGCTCAGGGGCCTTGTCTTCGCCAACATTTGACAGCTCATATTTTTCTGCACAGATTCGCCACTTCCAAGCGGGGGATAACGTTACGAGCGCGGCGGAGCGGGCCAGCTGTTCAAACAAGGTGATTAATTGAAGGAATTTGGTTTGTAAAACAATCTCGCTGCGCTGCTTCTCGCTCTCCGTGCCTCGCTCTTGCGTCATCGCTCATTTGCACTTTCAGACTTTTTTTTGTTTTCGCGTGCGTCCTCGGATCCAGATGTGACCGAGGAGTTACCAAAGCAGAGATGTTGACAGAGAGAAATGTAGCAAGTAGAAGGCCTGTGTCTTTTAGGGACATTGTTGGTCACACTTGCTCAGCTTTGTATGGACTTCAAGAAAATGTATTAAATGTAGGCCTTTAAACATGATCTTGAGAATTTTTACACCGGCAATTCATTTACACGCAAATTTTACCACTGCGGTACAAATAAATGGGTAAGGGTTAGGGGTTAGGGTCAAATCTCTTATCTTATCTTTACACACTTCTTCCACCAGAGGGTCATGTTGAATTTTCTTTTTTTCAAAATCAAGCATGCCACAAAACGCAGCCACACATCTGTATGGTGAATATGAAAAAAACAACAGCAGTTGTCTCGAAGACCATCAAACAAATGTTTATTCGCCAGCATAATACAAACACATAAAGGGAATGTAACAACAAAACCCCAGAGGCATTGGATAACAGGTTAGCCAGTGTTCTTACCCCTCCTGCATCGGAAGTCGGCGAAACATAGGAACCTCAGGGAGTTGTAGGAATGCATGCTTTTTATTTGCTTTTTCTGTCTGATGTGTGCACAGATCTGCATGCCTATATGTTTTCCTGCAGCCGAAGAGCACTGTCTACTCTATAAATACTATTTGTCTTTGGCTTGACCGCATGTGTATATTGTTTCCAGGGAAACCGGGAGTATAGCCATGTTCTTTACGAGCTCATGTCCTGTCCGTGGAGCAGGTGAGTTCTGCCTTGGCCAAGTTTCTTCCTCTGTCTCTCAATCTTATTTTCTTTTCTCAGTCTGTGCTCCTCCTTCTCTGTCTCTTTGTGACTGTGACCCCAGCAACGGAAAGTAGCTGTTGACGATGTTGTGATGATTGCTCTATAAAGAGGATTTTCATGAGAAAAAAACCAGATCATGTTCAATTCAATTCAATGATTTGTCGATCCATCCATTTTCTTCCCCTTAATCCATTTCTGGGTCTGGAGGGTGACAGTCAGAGCTGCACCCACAGAGCACCAGCCCCTCACTGATCCTCCAGCAGGTGGGGAGTCCACAGGAGGACGGCTGCAGCCTTGATCATTCTGCGGGTGTTTCACTTATTTGTGTATAGCCCTAAATAACAGTAGTTATATCAGAGGGCTTTACAAACCTGTCGATCTGAGAATCAATCAGTTCTAACACAGAAAATGCACTGACAGAAAACACATGGAGCTGATGGTGCAGAAGGGACAGATGACCAGTGTCCATAAATGTTGATAATGTCCATAAATATTGTTGGAGGTGGAGTCTCCTGGATCACTGTTCTTATACCCTCCAGCATTGGCAGAAAAAAAATCTACAAAACCAATGGAAGAAAATGAGAAACTTCCGGGAGGCCCAAATTAAGGGATGAATCTGCTCCCTCACTGCTTCGTTTGAGTCATCTGATCTTTTTTCTCAGCAATCGCAAAATAATAATTAAGTCGCTATAAACTTATCAAACATACAGTCATAATGAAAAGCAACATTGAGGTGGATAATTGTTCTTGTAGATTACTTTGCCTACATATGTCAAATAATTGCATTTTGCTGGTCCTTTTATCTCCAAACCCATAATTTTTTGTAAAACGTCTGCGTTTTGCATGATTTGGAGCAACTACTTTAGTTTGATAGATATTTGATAATAATAATATAATAATAATACAGTAATGCATCAGTTGTATGTAGTACAACTGATCAACCATTCACTCACACACCAGACTCATACAAGACAAAGTGGGGGAAGTTGTCTGCAGGCAAAAGCCAGATTCCGTCAAACCTCTGAAGCCAGGGCAGGGCCTGGTTAGTGCTGTGATGGGAGACCTCTGGGAACACCAGGTGCCACAGTGGGGCAGCTGCAACTGTAAAGTGCGACTGTTGTTGTGTCCTTGGGCAAGACACTTCCCCCACATTGCCTAGAATGAGTCTGATGTGTGTGTGAATGGTTGGTGGTGGTCGGAGGGGTCGATGACATATACTTGTTGCTTCGCTTCTGTCAGTGTGCCCCAGGGCAGCTGTGGCTACAGTTGTAGTTTATCACCACCGTGTATGGAGTGAATGAATAATGAAATGTGTCCTGAAAAGCGCTGAATAAAATCGATGCATTATTATTGTCTTGCCCAAAGAAACCAAACCAGTCAAACTACGGTCGTTTGACTCTTCAGCTGCCCCACAAATGTTATTTCCAGTCTATATGTGTTATTTATGAAACAAGATAAGTTAGGAGCACTTTTAGCAGCAGTAGAAGGTAGTGAGTCTATTTCCAAGTATAAAAGTGTACTTTGACTTGGACGTGCGCAGTAGTCATTCCTCCTCCGGCCTCTCGTCTGTCCGCCCGTCCCCTCCCCTCTTCTTCCTCCTGTTGTCGTGAGGAGTGCAGGTGCAGAGTGTTTATCAGCGCACAGATGGAGGCCTCACACTCCCATCAGGCCCTGTCCCGCCACCTCCACTCTCCGGGTCAGAGGTGGAGAGAAGCCTGGGGAAGCTTTAGCAGGCTCTATGCTGCTCCAGCCCAATCCACGGTCGCAAGTCAGGTATAGGAAATATATGTGAAATCTTCTTTTTATTGAATTCAATTATGATTAACTTTGGTATAGACCCGAATCACAATCCCGGCGGAGCTTACAAAGTTGTCGATTCACCACCACAGATCAGAGAATCAAACAGCTTAAACACATAAAATGGATTATTAAGAAACACAGAGAGTCGTTGGTCCATAAGGAGTGGAAGACCAATGTCTATACGTGTTAATAAAAGTGTTTAAAAAATGTCCTTAGACCCTCCTGCATCAACAAGGAACCTTAAGGACACCTCTGCAAAATAACACATCATTGTTCTCTGTTGTTGTTGTTTATCTCAAACCACAGTAATATTGGGAACTTCTGGCAAAATAGTGTTTTGGGAATTTTGCCTTTCATATTTATCTTCTTTATCAACATGTCTGATAAATTCAGAATATATATTTCCCAACGTTTACCTCTAGATGGGGGTGTTTTACTAATCTTATTGTTTTTTCCTAGTCATTATGTATCTGTATATTTTCAACTTAAATCTTGAGTGTCTAACTTTTAAACCACAAAATAATGACAATGAAATCCATGTACTTAAATCAATGAGATGTTTTTGGTTTCATCACATGCATGTATTTTTGGAATCTGTCACATCTTTAGATCAGTTTTTCAGACAGCTGGAAGAGAGGACCAGCCTCACGCTCTTTCTTACAAGTATGTTTTCCAATAAGATGAAGACTTTTACAAGACAAGCAGCATGTGTTATACATCGGGGAAAATGTTTGATGTTTGAAGCTTTTAGTTTTGGGAGTGTACAGTAATTACTCCGCTTATGTAGATTTTTGGTCTTCATAACTTTGTGACGTTTTCCGTTTCTATGGGTAGTTTATTTCTGTCATTATTTTTTTGTTTTGAAATGTGAGAAGTTCTATCTTTGAAGGGCGAGTACTGGTTACCATAGGAACACACTGTTTACTGTCAGAAGTTAACATTTGGTCTATTGCATTCAGCCTTTCAACAAACTGTTTTAGCACTTATATTATTACACTTACACATGACTTTTTGGAGGAGTTTCTCAGACTTTCATTGGTTTGAATGGGAGCATCCAAAACTTGTAGCACTAGTAGTTTCATAATTGCTCAGATTCAGATTCATTGTATTTCCCATTTGCAGTAAAACCACTTTGCATTACATTTGCAAAACTACATACAAAAATAAAAGTGCAGGAAACAATTGACGCTGTGAAAAACTACAACAGTTTCAATACAAAGGCAAGATTATAACAGTGATATGTTTTAACTGATAACAGCTTGTGGAAAAAAGCTGTTAGTAAAACCAGAGGTCCTGCATCTCAGCGAACAATAACTTCTGCCAGAGAGAAGAAGCTGGAACATGGCTTTTCCGGGGTGGCCAGAAGAGTCAGTAATATCTTAAGAGCTCAGTTTAAGAGTCTGGATTCATACAGAACCTTATACAGAGTCCTAGTGTTAAGTATGTTTAGGCAGGTAAAGCAATACTGGGAAAAACCGTTTGCTATGTAGGGAGAACATTGTCGTAATATGGTTAAAAAGCTCAAAAAAGACTCGTTTGCATTTATGTCTTTTAAAATGGGTCAAATGAACTAATCTTCCAATATTGCAAGTATCTAGGCAAACCCGCACACCCCCTCCTCAGTCACCCCTGGTAGCTGCAACCGCCCCATGTCCCGTGACCCTGCCTTAATTCTTTCAGCAAGTCCCCATTTCGCCGCAGATGTTGCTCGGCAGACACAAGCCAGACCCCTCATAGAAATAGTTTGAGAAAGTCCCGCTTGGCTCTTTTTTGCTTGTTTGGGAGTTGGAGGCGAGTGCGCGGCCGTGTGTGCATCGGCATAAAGGGCCAGCTCCCCTCTGGCTCCCCTCTGCGCTCGCACATCTGGGCTGGGAGGGTTAGGGGAGGGGGAGGGGGGTGAGGTGTGGTTCACAGTGGTGGCTCGTGACATCTGCTCAGCTGTAATGTTGCGTGTTAGGATGAGAAATATTTTTGCCGTGGTGAAGTTCCTATCAGCTGTAAAAACAATACGCTGTCATCTGAATAGGTTTTTCTGGATGTAAATGACGTCATCGGATTGGGTGCATATGTCATCGGCCGTTATTAAAGCTGGGGTGCCTTTGTTTTCCATGATTTGTCATTGTAGTTTGTACAGAAGTAAGGTTGTCCAAAAAGAAAAGGTTTCAAAACAAGTCAGACCACAACATACATGTGAGATGAAGCCTGCGTAGCTTCAGTCTGGTAAACTACCTGCTGCAGCCCTTCACCCTCGGCCAATCACACAGTGCTGCCAACCTACGCCAATTAAGCAGCTGTCCAATCACCACCTTCCCGCCTCCTCCTCGATCTTTGTGTCTGTGTAGTGTCTCCAGATTGAATCACTAATTAATGCTTTGAACTGATTGGCTGAGTGAGCGTGGACCTCTCTGTTCTACTTTTCTGTCTGAAAAAACTGACGGAGGCCAAAAATACATCCTGGAGTAAACCAGTGATACAACCAAACTGTTGTTCAGTGCAACACTTCCTTACCACTCCCAAATTACCCAGAAGTCTTATTCAATGTTCCCCCATGACAGATCATGTAGCCCCCACCCCGAGTCTCACCCAGCTCCGAGAAACTTCAATATAAATATAACTATTATTTTCAATATACAGTACATATTTAATCCGCATTCGATTACTCTGACATGGTCTGTGCCAGAACCAGTGGGGGCGGGTCCCGGCTCTAAAGTG
>JAPMNZ010958937.1:0-13374 GCA_029875035.1 Pomatoschistus microps | reverse complement strand
CTCCTGTCTTCTGTGTTAAATGTGTAACGGGTCATTTCTCTGCTTTTCTCTCTTTCCAACGGGGACTCATGTGACCCTCAGGAGGTTCAGGACTAAGCCCGGCTCCAGCTTGGTCCCGGTGGATTCGGGGATGGGTGTGGAGGACTGGGAGGCCCAATACAAAGTGCCTGACTGTGACCTCCTGGACGACTACCTGGACCAGGAGCAGAAGATGTGGGAGGACGAAGACAAGAACGTGATCTACCGCATCATCGACGGACCTCCTGAGTCCAGAGGCAGCCGCTTCTACCAAACCGTGGAGTACGACAAGAGCGCTGTGGACGGACGCTCACGCCGCTCCCACATCCGGCTGGTTTATAAGGAGGCGGGAAGCTTCGAGGACCAATCATCTCCGCCTGAGATCGACTTCATCCCCTCGGTGAGAAGGCAGCGGCAGCAGATGAAGACGGAGAATCTGCTGCACCAGACCAGACAGTGGGTGAAGTCCGGGATCGAGAGCACGCTGGACAGCTACGCGGCGTTCTGTGAGGAGGAGGAGGAGGCGCAGTGGGGCCGGACCAGGACGGACTTCAGCTCCGTGGGGTCCGACGATATGCAGTACTCCTACGGCTCCGTGGACGACCTGGAGGACCTCATGTTCTACGACGGCGACAACTGCTACGATTACGAACACTACTACTATCCCGACGAACAGCGGAACTATTCCCTCCGCGATGAAGAGAGTCTGCGTGAGGAACCTGTGGACCCCATGGAGGAGCTGAGAAGCTTGGTGGACTCTGTGTCGGAATACCTGATCGTAAAAGAAGAAGAGATCAACAGTTATGAATCAAAAACGATGAGGAGAAAGCTTCCGTTGCTGCCCACGGAGCCGCAACCGAAAGAGCAAGAGAGTCAAGACGTCAAAGCAGAGAGGAAGGAGGAGAAGAAGGAGGAGACGAAGGAGGAGACGAAGGAGGAGACAGCTGAGGCTATGTCAGGAGTGAAGCAGGCCATGAGCTCCTTGTTCAGCAGCATCACCAGCTCAAAGACTGCTGTAAGTGAAGCCTCCCCAGCTCCACCTGCCACCTCAGGGCTGTCCAAACTCCTGTCCTTTATCCCCAAACAAACAGCAGAACCCAGTGATCCGTCTGCTGCAGCTGAGCCAGTCCCATCTACGTCCCCTCAGCCCGAGTCTGGAATCTCCAAGTTACTGTCCTTCATCCCCAAAAGTGGAACTGCTCCTCCTGTTGCCATAGTCCCTCCTGCTTCTCAGGAGCCTGCGGCAGAGAAGAAGTTCTCCTTCCAATCCCTCTTACCCTTTCAGTCGTCTGAAGCTAGTCCCCAGAGTGTGAGTGAAGCTGCTGTTGCACCCCAAGACACTCCGCCTGCTTCCACACAAACCACGTCTGTTGTTGACTCGGTATTGGGGCGTCTCAGTCCTTTGCGGCTCTTCTCCAGTCCCACTCCTTCTAGAGAACCATCCCCTCAGCCCTCAGACCAGAGGAGCCCTTCAGCAGCAGGAAGCGCCAGCCTTGATGGAAGTGTCAGTGAAACCAGGCCCGGCTCTGTAGATCTTTATCCGGAGAGTCGGAATGATTCCTTAGAGCTACGGTTGGAGAGTGGAAGTGGTTCAGTGGAGCTCCTCCCTGAGACAGAATCTTCAGGGGAACTGCCTGATATCCAGCAGAGAAGAAGTCCTGCTCCTCCTGAACAGCCTGCTGATACAAGCGCATCAGAGTCTGGCTTCTTCAGTTCATTTAAGTCTCTGCTATCGACCACTCCCTCAGATAGTTCTGCAAAGACTGAAAACCGGGCTGTGGATGAGGGTTTGATGGGTGGGAAACTCAAACTGCCCTTTATGAGCGCTGATAATGCTTCCCCTCCCAAAGCAGAAGGAGGCATGTTATCTGGCATCCTGAAATTAGCATCAGGTGAAGACTCCCAACCCTCCAGGGGATCCCCAAGCCCAGTGCGTACACCTTCCCCCAGTCGCTCATCACTGTTTGAAAGTCCCCCGAAGGCGAACACAGAAACAGGATGGTTCTCTAATCTCTTTAAGGTTGCTCCAAACGATCCGGCTCCCAAACCTGCAACTGCATCACAAACCAAACCAACGTCTACAGAACAAACACATACATCAGGGAAAACTCAACAACCTTCACCGATTATAACAGTGACAGTTGCAGAAAGTCCGCAAAGCCACGATGAAGCCCCACAGCCGGAGAAGACAGCAGCAGAGCAGGTGAAGGAGGACACGGAACCACAGGGCATTCTGGGTGGACTGCTAAAGCTGGGATCTGCAGCCAAAAGTACAGAGGACCTTTCTAAAGCGCCTACGAGCAGCCAGACCCAGCAGGGAGGACTGTTCTCTGGTCTGTTCACATCGTCACCTCAGTCTCCTGCCCAGCCTCAGCCCCCCCAGGCCACTCCTCAGCCCCCCCAGGCCACTCCTCAGCCGACTGGACTCCTGTCGGGATTGTTCAAAGCAGCGTCTGACAGCGTGGTCTCCTCCGTCGCTCCAGCAGCTGAGAGACAGTCTTCTGAAAGGTCTCAAACACAAGAGCAATCGGCTTCTCCTCAACCAGGTGGACTCATCTCAGGGCTGTTTAAAAGAGCCACTGATGCAGTAAGTGGAGAGCCACAGCAGGGGGCAGCAGACTCAGCAGTCAAACATCGAACAACAGAACCAAATGCCCCAATCCCACACGTAAAAGTATTGCCGCAGAGTAAAAAAGTAGAGCCAGTGTCAGGTCTCTCTTCTCATGCTCAGCACAAACCTGGACAGCAAACGGAGTCACCGAAACCATCAGCCACGACCTCTCAACCCCAGAGTGGCTTCTTTGATAGTCTCTTCAAACCCTCACCGGCACCATCTCCATCGCCTTCTCCTCCACCGCAGCAGAGTCAGACATCTGGAAACATGCTCTCTGGACTCTTCAACAAGATAGTGGAACCCAGTGGTAACTCACAGTCTCCACAGCAAACACAGCCAAATGCTCCGGCCTCGAATATAAAGACTCCAACTTCAGGCCAAGCACAAGCGCCGCCGGAGCAAAGGGGCTTCTTGTCCGGTCTCTTTGGTCTCACTCCTCAGGATTCTCCCACATCTCCAGCTCAAGCTCAGACCCAGAGTGGACCATCAGACTCAGGGAAAAGACAGCAGTCACACCAGCCTCCTCCTCAGTCAGCCACCAGTCCAGGTGGACTTCTGGGAGGATTATTTAACAAAGCTACAGATCAGCAGCAAACACAGAAGAGCAGTGAACAGTCAGGGGGGTTTCTCTCTGGACTTCTGTCATCTGGACCCACTCCACAGACTTCTGCCAATAATCCTCCCATACAACAGCAAGTCCAACCAGGAAACAGACAGTCTTTACGCCGGCAGGAAAGTATTCTTCCCCCAACCTCCATCGCATCAGAACCTCAGCCCAAGGGCCTGCTCTCTGGCTTTCTAAGCAGCTTGACCTCTGATGCACCACCGGGAAACCAAACAAATACCGGCAGAGTTTCCACTAGTGAACAATCAAAGCCTAAAACACAGGGAGGTGTCCAATCCGGCCAGTCACCTGCACAGCAAACACCCCCAACAGCTTCTGGTTCAACGGCCCAACAACCAACGGCCCAACAAAGTCAAGGAGGCTTTCTTTCAGGGATTTTAAAGCTTGCAACTGGTGAAAATACACCATCTGAGCAACCTCAGTCCCCACCCACTAAAGCTGAGCACAAGCAACATGGAAAACAACAATCAACTAGAGCCACACTGCAGCAGCAACATTCTGAGCAAGCTAAACCACCTCCTCAAAGAACCAAGGCTGTGGAGACGTCCTCCTCCCAAGAACCAAAAAGCCCTTCACCAAGAGGTTTTCTGTCCAATCTATTGAGTGGTGGTGCAGAGGAACCACTGGACAAGAAGCAGCAGCCACCAGCTCCTGATCTGAAGACAGAAGAGCCTAAGTCTAGACCAACTGGACTGGTCTCCAACAGTGGACCTGGTGGATTCGAAAGGGCCTCTGTCCACAATATGAATGCGTTTGTAACACCGGCGCATGTGCTCAAAGACCCAACTACCTCCCCCACTCAGCAGTATATGGATGAGATCCAGCGCCTGTTGTATGGGACAGCAGATGAATACGGCTACAAAGATCTTTTATACAACTTCACAGAGTACGGGGTCATCCCTCCGGATCTGTATGAGCACCACTGCCTCATAGAAGCTCTTCTCTGGCAGCAGCTCAATGACTATGCCCTGGCTGAGGCTATTTCTCAACAGACCCTGGCTCCATGCTACAACCAAACACATGAAACAGCTAGACCAGGTGTTCCACCAGAATGGGAGGTGAACTCTGCACTACACCCAGAACAAATACATGCAGGTAACTTCCATATCCCTGCACATCCATGGAGGGAAGCTGGGTCTTGTTTTTTGGAACCGGAGGACGATCTTGTGTTGTTTGACATGACTTGTAAAGACCTCAAACCGTGGAGCAGCTGCTTCAATCTGGACGAGCTTGGTACTGACAGAAAGACATGGATTACAGGTAGCAGCGCAGTGAACTTAACCAAGGGTGACAAAACCAGAGTACGGCGACGACATTCCATCACAGAATGCAGCGCAAAGGAAATCTCCAAAGTCACAGAAAACACTGTTAAGAATGTGAGCAACGGTTTCAAAGATCCTTCAAGCTTCTTGAAACTCCTTGCTTCCAAAAAGGGTCCGATGGATCTCACACGTGGAGTTATGGATCTGAGCAAGTCTGCGAGCGAGTCCAGTCTTGAAAACGACATGCTCTACAAGAATGAGTGGTACAATCAATGGCTCGCACTTCTGGAACAAGGGCTGTGGTGGCCAGCAGAGACGGGCGACTGCGGCTACTACGTCTATACTGACGAGGACTATATCTACTCTCTGCTCACAGACAGAGCAGGGAAACATCTGTATGCATGTGCTGCACCCGAGGGAATACAGGCGGTCATGCAAAGCGTAGCAAAGACAGAGCAGACAACTTTATGTGGTTTTAAAATCCCCATTTACAACGAGAACCCAACCATAGTTTCCGATGAACTACAGAGCGCATCAGTCGATCTGACCTCAGCTCTCAGGAACGGAGAGAAAATAATGAACATGAATTTAGAAAGCTTCTCACAGATGTTTCAGGAGTCCATGGCACAGCAAGTGGAGCAACCCGTGGACCTCTCTGTGTACAAGCTGACAAAGGTTAAAGCTGAAGCTACAACAGTGAGAGGCTTCTGTCCTGAGGAAGAAAAGACAGCCACCGACCTGACTTTTAAGGGTTCCTCAAAAGAGCACGGAGGCCCATACTGGAAAAAGACTGGTCTAGCAACAACTTCAAGAGAGACTGCCCCACGAATGTACACACACTACCA
Organism: Pomatoschistus microps; assembly: GCA_029875035.1. NCBI lineage: Eukaryota > Metazoa > Chordata > Actinopteri > Gobiiformes > Gobiidae > Pomatoschistus > Pomatoschistus microps. The sequence continues at coordinate 8,010 of JAPMNZ010958937.1, read as the reverse complement.
AAGACCTATTCCAGAAATCAAAATTGGGCTTGTTGACGAGGTGCAACTGCAGAAGATGACTAATCAAAAAGGTTCCTCAAGTGAAACCAGACATGAAGCAGGAGGGTCGGTGTTAAATAAGTCTGCAGGTGCTAGGATTTTACCAGCGACGCCAATCTCAAAACCCCAAGTCCAAAGTGGAAACAGCCGTGTACCTGTTCCAGTGCAAAGTGCAGCAAGGACCATGACTCAAACGGCTCGTGTTTCCTCCACACCTGTGTCGCAATCTGCAGTCAAAGCCCCCACACAGATCCCTGCTTCTCAATCACCAACTCAAGCCAGAGCTGTAGCATCAGCCCCCAGCAGAGCCCCCATCGTCCCACCACAAGGCAGCCCTGGTAAGACCACATCCGGTACTTTGCAACAACCCACAGTGCCTCATGCTTCTACATCATTACTGCCATCTACAGGCCAGCCCCCTGCAGTCAAACCAATACCCAGTCTAGTCAGGAACCCACACATAGTGAACCCTCAAGCTCCAATGACTAATGTCCCCTCACCACGGGCTGGTAGAGCATCTCCACAGACAAGTCCAGTGAAGAATTTGCCCATTTCCACAACCCCCAATGTCTCTCCATCCAGAGCTCAACCTATGAAACAGCAGTCTAATGCTACGCAACCTAAACACACCACTCAAATAACACCAAGTATTCTGGTCGAGAATAATAAAATAGACAGTTCCAGCTACACTGCAAGGGAAGAAAAGACAGCTCCCCACGCCAAACCAAAGCTTCATATTCTCAATAGCTCTCCAGTGCCGTGTGCCACAGCTGGTCCTTCCAAGTACAGGCAAAACCATCCAAGCCCCAACGACTCCCAGTTTGGAAGAAAAGTACTAGATTTTTCATCATCAAAAGTCAATGCAGAGTTTTTCTCAGAACCAAAACAAACAGACGGAGTACTTGACTTCACAAAATACAAGACCAAACGGTTTAAAGATAAGAAGCAGTCGGCGTCTCTGGATTTAGACTGGAACAGTGCGACGGCTGTAGACCTCACTCACGACGATGAAACTCTGGATGTTACTTCTGTGAACACAACCGTGAGAAGACCTTCCTGTCTGCAAGCTGCACCGTCACATGTCTCACAAAACCATACGGCTCCTGCCAACTCCATCAAAAGAACTCTGGATATGTCCACTCCCAGAATAAAGATTGACACAGTGGAAACTCAACCTGAAGACAGCTCAGTCAACTTGTCCCAGAGAGAATTCTCAGAACCAGATCCAAGACAGCGACCGCAGCGTCTGCCCACTCATGTTTCTCATGTCGCACACAAAGGCTCCACTGCATCTCCTGCGACAGCTTCCCAGAGACGTCCCAACGCAATCCCAGTTGTTCCTCCTCCAACCACCGCGATAAACATGTCCTCAGGAGTTGGTAAAGTTTCACAAGAAGCACAGCTGAGTCGAACTGAGACAGCGTCACTTGTGAAGTCCACTCCGGCCGAAACAAAACGTGGTGTAGCCGTTCCTCGTGTGAATGAATCCAGACCATCTCAAGTCAGGATCCAAAAAATGCAATCCTTTGATGGACATTCTGTTCAAGCTTCAATACTGCCTCGAACTCCCTCAAGAGAAATCAAGGCCATGTCTTTGAAAACAGCACCTCCCAGCTCAATGAAGATGGTTCTGGATATGTCCACCAAACCAGTGATCATCGATATGCCACCAGACGATGTCCCAGTTCCTCTCGTCCGTTCTCGATCATCAAGCCTCTCGCATGACACAGTTGGGATTCCATTAATTTTTGAACCTCTTGAACCAGCGAAAAGACAACCATCTCCGATCAGGTCCATAGAGGACACTGTCACTGGTGCACAACAATCCAGTAGATCCACATCAGGATTGTACTTCTCTCTGGATATGTCCTCCAAGTCACCACAGAGGCTTCTGGAAGCAGATCCTGTGCTCTCCAACCCTGAGGTGGTGCCTCTGCTGAGACGTAGGTCCAGTCTTGTAACGGATGGGTCAATGGGTCTGCCTCTTGTTGTTGCCCAGAATACAGAAACCAAAGTGGAACAATCCTGGGTTGGTGTCAGTACAACTGAGACTGACAAGAATGCGGGTGCTATTCCGTTAATAATAGAAACAAAACCATCCTACAAACAAACTATAGGAAAGCCATACTTAGTGAGGTCCATAGAAGTAACAAATGCAAGATTTTTCAGCGGTACATCAGAAACCACAAGAACAGCATCTTTGGATATGTCTTCAAAGTCTCACCAGAGACTTTCAGAAGCAGAGCCTCCTGTATATCCTGGAGGGGTGCCTCTGCTGAGTCGTAGGCCCAGTCTTGTAACGGATGGGTCAGTGGGCCTGGCTCTCGTTGTTTCTCAATGTGAAGGAAACCAGATTGGACAAGGCCGGACTGGAGCAGGGGCAATTCCTTTAATTGTAAAACCAATTCCAACACAAGCTCAAAGACAACCAGTTCCAATGCGGTCCACAGAGGTGAAGGAAGCTGGTTCTTTTAGTAGCACAACAGCTTCAGCATCGGAGCGCTCGCTGGATATGTCCTCAAAACCACTGCCCAAGCTTTCAGATCCTGTGCTCTCCAATCCAGAGGTGGTGCCACTGCTGAGACGTAGACCCAGTCTTGTCACAGATGGCTCAGTGGGTCTGCCTCTCATCGTCGCTCAACCTCCACAAAAACAAGTTGGGCAATCCCTGGCTGGAATCAGTACAAGAGAGACCCTTCACAAACAAATATCCACATCTCATGACAATAAGGTCTTTTCTGGTGCAAGTCAAGAGCAAGAGCAACAGATTAAACCAATGGACTTTTCGGCAAATGAGAGGAGTGTTTCTCCAGTGATTGAAACTAATAAAAGTGTTCAACCAGACCCCTCTCAACCACACAATTTCACATCGGAAAAGTGTAAGACTATTCTGCCCAAGAGTAAAGTTGTTGGGAAGGTCTCTACAACACGGCTGACTGGTGCAATGAACCTCAGCATGGAATCTCAACTTCCTCAAATGGAAGACAAAGCTATATCTCTTACGAAAGGGTTAAGTTTAACATCTGGAAGTGTACCTCCATCTGCTGCACCAGAAAGTAGACAGTTAAGATCAAGAGTGACTCCTAAAACTATGCAAGACCATACAAGGCAGTTAGACCAGTCCGTCAAGCAAAGCACAGTGACGGATGTACCAAAGCCTCTCCCTCACGTACATTTAGCCAAGACTGGAATCAGTGTTCAACCTCCTTTGGCAATCAGTGTTCAACCTCCTTTGGCAATCAGTGTTCAACCTCCTTTGGCAATCAGTGTTCAACCTCCTTTGGCAAGTCCAAGGCCGAAGGTTCTAGTCAAACAGCCCTCCGTGGTGAGTTTAGGAAGCATTGAAGAAATTCCATCTGAGAGTCAATCAGTGGATAAAGAGAAAGATTGTTTCCAAAACGCAGTTCCATCACTGACTCAGGACACTCAAAGGCCTTCCCACACTCAAACCTCTCTTCAGACACAGGAAAAGCAGCGCATTGTAAAGACACCATCCATAACACCTCCAAGTGTAGCTGTAAAAGTGAACGTGCAACAAGCTACAACTGCGGAAGTAGTGGAAGTACGTAGTGTGTCAACAGCAAGTGGCGTTGTTCAACCAGAAGAGACTAAAACAGAATCCACCGTCAAAGGCTTGGTGTCGTTATTCAGTGGATTACGCTCAAAACAAGTCAATGTTGCTGCCCAAGAGAGTAGTCATGTTAGCGCAGCTGTCCGCCCTCCCACCTCGGATATAACCACCTGGGATATAACCACGAGCGTTGCAAATAATGAGATAAATGTGTTGAGCTCAGAGGCTTCGCATCAGCTGTGTCGCACTGAGAGTCCGTCTATCACACCTGAGACTGGTGCAAATGTCTGTAGTCACCCTGTTCCTATTACTGAACCAACAGTTATACAGCAAACCATGGCAGACACCTCCCAAACTTCTGTGACTGAAAAAGATCATGTTGGTGAAGATCTTCCAGCTGAAGAGAGACCTCACCCTCCGTCCATATACATCGGCGTTGGTTCTGAAGCACATACCATTGAACTGGATCCAAGTCACCCTCAACCGTACGTCAGGATTCCTCATGTATTTGTGTCTGCAGCGAGCTCACCAGAGGAGAACACCAGCCAGGATCAGTCCAGTTCATCAATGCATAAAGAGGATGATCAAGCTTCTACTGAAATAAGTGGAGATACTGGAGCTGAAGATGAAGCTTCTAAACAGCCTGCCTCTTCGGAGAATGAAGAGAGCTCGCCTGTATGCAGTCCACAGGTTGGACATGTTCCAGAGCCAGAAGCAGAGTTACCCACATCCACACTTCCTGCTGAAGACATTGCTAAAACCGATACTCAAGTCAAAGAAACAGAATCTATTTCCACCCCTAAATCAGAAACGACAGAAGATCCAATTGTTGAATCTCCCGTGTTGCCAATAACACAGATTACAACAGATTTTAAGAATGATGATCTTTCATCTGGATCACAATCTGTAGAAACTGCGCATTCACCTTCTGAAATAGAAAAAATAGAGCCAATATCCAGAAAGGAACCGGAAGGTGTAGTCGAAGATACAGACTTACCTCTGAAAGATAAGAACCTCGCTGCTCATGTCAGCTCTACGTCCATTTCTGAGCCAACAGCTGAAGACAAAGTATTAGAAAAAGCCAAACCTTCAGATGAGAGCATTTCAGATCAAGACAAAGAAAAGCCTCAAACCGAGTCCTTGACCAAAGGCTTCATGTCTATGTTTAGCAGCTCTGCGCCTGAAGCTACGACCACTCCCTCTGGTCTGACATTACTCGGGGGAATCCTGCCATCATCAGGAAAAGAGACGTCTTCCACAGGTATCCTTTCAGTATTTGGGGGTTCCAGTGTTTTGTCCTCTCAGGGAGCCAAAGAACCAGCGCCACCCATCGCTCCTCAAGAGAATCAAGGAAAGGGTATTTTCTCCATGTTTTCTGCGGCTCAAACTCAAGTGCAATCTACTCCAGCAGGATCTGTTCACGACAATGTTCCTCATCGTGACTCTGTGACCAAACCAGCACCAGCCAAAGAGCCTCCAGCAAAAAGTTTCTTTTCAGTCTTCGGTGGCGCGCAGCAAACTCCTAGTGCCAAAACGACATCAAGTGCAGCACCCCCAAAGCCCACGTCATCGTCTCTCTTTGGGGGCATTCTGAGCGGATCCACAGCACCAAAGGACACATCGACCGGGGGCTTGTTTTCAAAGTTTGGAGTCTCAAGTGCTCAACCTGCAGCTTCACCAAGACCTCCACAAACTACACCACAAAGACCACAAGACCCCGAGCCCCCAGGGAAAGGACTGTTCTCTATGTTCAGTCAAAGTGTGTCTTCTGCCTCACAACCAGCCAGCACTAAAGCTCCAGACTCAGATGGGATCTTCAAAGTGCCCTCTTTCTTGTCAATGGGTGGAAGTTCTGAGCCAGAAAAACCCAGTGGTCCTGTAGCATGTGCCAATAAAGTAGTTATCGATGCTACACTGAAAGAGCCCATTACAACCGGACAAACTATTGAACCCAAAGTGATTGAAGCAGAAGTAACAGAGGCTTCAGTTGTTGTACCTTCACCTGCCTCCATATTGAAGGATTCTGGACCAACAGAGTCCGCAGAGATCGCACAATCAAACTCAGATCCTCAGACCCTCAGCCAGACCAAACCTGCACTGGAAACATCTGGATCAAACTCTTCTGCTGTTGGTGAAGATCGCCAAAAGCCTCCAGAAGACGTAATATCCAGTCTTTCACATGTAGAGAAAGACGTGGCGGTGAAAGATGTGGAAATCACACCATTAAAGACTACCGTAGAAAACATCGAAGCTGGGGAAGACTCTGTTGAGACGTCCGGCCTTGAGTCCAAACCTGAGCAGGTAATAGAGTCCATTAAAGATTCAGCAGAGATTCTCAGTCATGTGACACCATCTGAAGGAACGATGGACGCTTCAAGAGGCCGTGGTCCAACAGAATCATGCACTGGTGACGACTTCACGCTAGAGTCCAGTACAGGTGCATCATCTGAACCACCCAAGACAGAATCTGAGCAAAGATCTACGGTTATCGTCACTGATGGGACTGAAGAGACAGAAAAGGACTCGACTGCGGGATCCGAGGAAAGCTCTGTGAAAACTGTAGGTGAAGAGAAGGCAGTCCAAGACATCACTGCGTTTACTTCTGCCCTTATCAAATCTGAAGACGTACTAGAGGGTCCTACATCAGAGGAACAAACTGTAGAAGCGACTGAATTAAAACAGCACACTCCTGAACCTTCAGATCTGGGAAAAGAAACCTTGGAACGTCCTACATCAGAGGAACAAACTGTAGAAGCGACTGAATTAAAACAGCACACTCCTGAACCTTCAGATCTGGAAAAAGAAACCGTGAAATGTCCTACATCAGAGGAACAAACTGTAGAAGATTCCAAGGTTGGACTGGATTCAGAACTGCCCAAATCTGATGCAACTTTGCAAGATCCAATATTGGGACAAGAAATTGTGGGACCTATTAAAGTAGAGGAGCAAAATCTAGAAACTCCCAAACCAGAGGAAAAAACCACAGAAGCCATTAAATCTGATGAAGTCCCAATTTTAACCAAGCCACATCCAGAAATTTCTACATTGGACGAACACTCTTTAGAACAGCAACCCAAACCTGAGGAACGAACCCTGGAAACTCCCAAACCTCTGCTCTCACCAGCTCCATCCACAGTTCCACCTCCAACACCGAGGATGAGAGCTCCAGGAGCCGTGGGTGCAGCTGGGCAGAGGATGGGAGGACCCAACATGGGGATGGTACGGCCTCCGGGGGCGAGGATGGCAGGACCCAGACCAATGCGGCCTCAGAAGCCTCCAGAGCCGGCTCCTTTCTCCGGCTTCATGTCTATGTTCTCAACCCCAGCTGCCCCCACTAACACCTCATCCATCGGTGGGCTCTTCTCGTCCTCTCCTGGGTCTTTTTTCGGATCAGCATCAAACCCTGCTCCCAAAAAGCAGGAGCAGCCGAAAAGCTCTTTCTTTGGACTCCCGGCCAGCATCGCCCCGGAGTCTTTAACGAACGACATCTTTGGTATGTTCAAGGAGTCTGCAAAGCCAAATGAACCCCCACAGTCGGACAGCGAGGTCGCAAAAGATCCTCCTGCAGAAGACAAGACAACACCAGGTTTGAGTGGAGATGGTCCTCAGTCATCGCTGGCGTCTGAAACAAAAGAGAAAGGTTCTGAAGACGCAACAATATCTGAATCCATGTCCACAGAAAAGCAGTCATCCAGAACTCCTGACACAACAGAGCAAGCACCTACCAAACCTGAAGAGCGTGAGACCGTGGATCCAACTAGTCCTGCTCCCACAGAGAAGGACCCTCCCCCTGAAGCCCCGAAGACAGAGCCCTCCAGTGGGATCTTCTCAGGTTTCAAAGCCTTTTCCTCAAACATTTTCCACAGCGAGACCACGACCGCAATGAAGGACTCTGCTGTGTCTGTGTTGAACTTGGACCTCGGTTCAGTTTTTGATTCGCCAAAGCCTGAGCCACCGCCTGCTGCGCCCGTCCTGGAGGAAGAGGTTCAGAAGGCCTCTCCTGCTTCTGGAGATACTGAAGGAGAAGATGGAAGTGAGACAGAAGGTCCGTCAGACGTGTCCAGGACAGAGAGCTGTGACTCGATGAACCAGTCGCCCCTGTCAGACGTTCCCCTACTGACAGAGAAGACAGTTCCACCTGAGGTCCACCCAGACCTCCAGGCTGCAGGAGGTCCCCCAGAGACGCCCAGGGAGGCCCTCAGCAGGTGAGCACTCCACCCTGTCTGAATACAAAACTAGTGTGTTCATTTAGGAGCTTAAACATCACAGTGTTTGATTGTTCTCTGAACGTGTGCAGGAGCGAGGGGTCAGAGCCAAAGCTCAGTGTGGTTCTGACCACAACAAACCAGGAAGTACCACACAGCGAGGAGCAGGACCCTGGACTGAAGCAGGATCCTGGA
>JAPMNZ010958910.1:0-10517 GCA_029875035.1 Pomatoschistus microps | reverse complement strand
GTTACAACATGTAGGTACAAGCTTTGTGAACAAAATAATACAGCTTTTGTGTTCACTATAAGAAAGTGCACATCTAGACATACGTATGCGTACACATCGATTCTTCAATATCTGGGGCATACAGCTATATTTTATGTACAAACAATCATTGTGTTTGCTGTTTGTTAAACTCACTGTTAACAATTAGAAATGCGTTTACCCATTTATTCACTAGAATGGAGTTGTCTGTGTACTTCTTTTAACCTCCAGCAAATGAAATGATGATGACTGTCGTAATGATCAGCTTAGTTTTTTCATAATTGCACAAAGTCTTCTAAAAGATCCATTTATCTTCACAGAAATGCGTGACTTTAAAACCATCCTTTTTGTTTTCAGCGAAGGGCAAATATGCAGGCGGTAACCCGGTGTGCCCGCGGCCCACCCCCGACTGGCAGAAGGGCATCGGGGACTTCTTTGGGGGTCCACCTCGCAAACCTGAGAAGGAAAAAGAGAAGGAGAACCTGAAGCCCTCTGTGGAGGACGAGGAGGAGGCGGGAGGCAGCGGCGTGTCCAAGTCCAGCAGGAAGTACGTGCTCCTGGGATGGGATTTACCGTTTAACTAGTAAAGCTGAAATGGGCTCATACCACCCCTTCTAAGAACAAGGACTCCAGTTTTAACCGTTATTGTTCATTTAAATCGTCTCAGACTTGTTGCATCCTCCACAATCAGAGAATCAACTGTTCAAATACAGGAAGTACAATGCTAACAAACAAATCAGAGCTTTTGGCATTATGGCCAAAAGCGTCGATACTTGTGATTCACTGCTAGAAGGCTGTGTGGATTTTGGCCTCGGAAAACAAAACTCTATATTCAAACTTAATGTGAAATATTAACCAAAAATAATGGCATTTGAACGAATATTAGACGGCCCTTAATATTCCAATACAATCACAGACAGTTGTGCTTGGATAAATGTTCCTGTTTTTAGAACTGGTCAGAATATCGTTTTTAGCCGTACGCACAGGGGGCGTGTGGACGTACGACTTTCGGCTCCAGTTATTACACTTACACAAAGAACCAGGGTTGATTTTCTTCTAAAAACAGCATTGATTCCCAGCACACACTGCCCTCTGGTGGACAAAACCTTAGCCGCTACATTACAAGCATTTATTCGTACATATATGAATACATTTTCGAATATATTAGAATTTCAATAATGGTAAAACAATGACTTTCGAATATGGTTTTTGAGATGAATTCCCGGCCCTGTTTTGCATGTTCTCCCCGTGTCTGCGTAGATTCCCTTTGGGTCCTTTTGGGTCCTCCGGTGTCCCCCTTCCACTAAAAACATGTACAATAGGTGAGGGTTGTGTGAGTGACAGTGGGACTAGATAGAAATGGGCTACTCTGCTACAGACTAGTGTATTTAGTACAGACCGGCTTCAGATCCAGGACTGAGACTTGTAAAAACCGGTCTATTTCTGAAATGCACTAATTTCTTGGGTGCTAATGTCAGGTTTTGTGTCCCCAGATCCAGACCGCTCATAGTGGACGATGAAGAGGAGGATTGAATCATCGCGTCTTTGGAGAACTGTCCTGAATTTTTTTAATGTACATCTGTAAATATTTTCATCACTGAATTTCAAATTGTATAGTTCATTAAACTCTCCCTCATGTTTTTTTGTTTTTTTAAATGACTGTTTGTTTTAAAGCGGGGAAAGTTCCTAAAGTACTATTATCGGCGTTCTTCTCCACGGTCTCAAAGTGGGAATAATAAAGTTACTTGTAGAACTCTGATGCAGCAGTCATAGATGGTGTTTTTATTTGCTCTTGTTTCGTTTACAGCTGGAGGATCATCTTTATGGTCTCCTTTATCTTTACGTTTGGTCGTTTCCATGGAGCAAACATCAAATTCATAATCATTAACTCGTCAATGGGACAATTAAAGGTTCAGGCAAAGGTGGATGTGAATCATAGCCTGTATATAGCTGGACAATGCTAACCTGCTAGCTCAATGAAGCCCAATGGGGAAGTGCTCATGGTCAGAGTTGGGAAAAGCAATTGTTATGTTGCTGTAATATATTGCTTTTTGCTGTAATGTGGTAAACGGTAATATTTACTCAATTAAAGGGCAGAAACTTGTTTTACTCTGCATTTTAACCCAACATTTAAAAAGTGTTTTTATCCTATGTCACGGCCAAAATATATATACAGTCGTCATGGCAAGATCAGCAGAGGAGAAAAACATCTGCACCCATAGAATCTGTCTAGAAGTTTTTTTCCTTTCTGGTAGAAGAAGGCTGAAGCTGAAGCAGGCACTACGTCTGACAATAGTACATATTAAAAGTACAGAGACAAAGATGTGGAAAAATAAGTTAAATGTGCTGTATGTACTAAACAAATCTCTTAACACCAAGCTAGATTTAGTTTGAATATTAATATCTGGTGTAAGTAACTTCAAAGTAATGCAGTAGTAGTGTAAAATACAGTAAAAACTAACACATATTGTATTTGTCCAACTCTGCTCATGGTGAAGTTAAGTTCCTACTCGCTCTGGCTCCTATGGACATTTTATAACACATTAACTCAATGTGGGCAAAACAAAGATATACAGTGCTTCTTTGACTAATGTTTTAGTAGTAATACTGATATATTGGGTCCACAGTACAAAATATGCTGGTCCTATTGCACACTAGTGTATGTCTTTGTTGATCCACATTACTACAGTATCTATATCTTAAGCATCATTACTATCTCAAGTGGGAAAACACCAGGTCCTGCATAGTGTTATTAGACAAACTTAAGTTAACCAAAATGACTTACAAGTGTTCTAAAATATCTACTCACCTATTGACTTTCTTGTAAAACTAAACTCTTGCTCATCAACTCCCCATTTTGGGCTTAAAATCTGTGGTTTAGGGCTCCCTATGATCCAAGTGTTTTATATTTTGACATTAAGCTTAGCAACACCATCAGAACAAATGCCATGGCTCAAAAAGCCATTTTTTTAATACTTTTTGTTGTTGTTTGTCACAAAGTTCTGGTGTTTAGCCGAATTTACAAAACACTAAAAGGGTTTCTGTCCAGTACAGAAAGTGTCTCTTTTATTCAATGTCAAATGTAAATACAAGAGCATTTGTTTCAGGAAAGAGAAAAAAATAAAACATTTGAAATTGTTGCACATTTCTACATGATTTAATATAAGTAGTTTATACTGAACGTTATTTCATGCGTACAGTTTAAAAGTGGCGTAAACGTGATGCTAACACAGTAGATGATGTGTCCTTCAATATATAATAACCTTTTGGACCAAGCCTGAAAAAAGCAGGTTTTGAATGGGTCCCTAAGAGCTGGGATACCTAACTTTAACATCCATTGATTTGAAAAGGAGCAGTTTAAATGATTTTTTTTGAGGTGCTCTGAGTAGAGTCGCTGCTTCTCCACGTGAGGAGGAGCCAGGTGAGGTGGCTGGAGCTTCTGGGATTCCTCAAACAGACGCCTGAGTCACTCATCTGTAAATACCTCTGAACAAAGTGCAATTACAGCTCCAGAGTTTTATTATATTCCATTTTATTATCTTAAATAACAGCGGAAAAAGCTGAAGAAAAAGTTAGGTACCCCAGCTTTACTATGAGACCTGGATGTTAGTTTTGTGGGTTACTTCACAGACTGGACGTCATAACCTTCTCATCAGACTCCTCCAGCTTATCCCCAAGTCCGCTGTCTCCATCCGCATCACCAAACTTGACTCTCGGTGCCTTCATCCCTCCCTCCTCCTCATCCTCCTCATCATCCTCGTCCTCCTCCTCCGCTCGCCCTTCGATGATCACCACGTCTTCTTTGGCGTTGGGGTCGATGTCCTCCTTGAACCACACCGCTTTGTAGCCGTCCTCCTTGTGTTTGTCCTTGCTGAGGATGGGCTTGACCTTCTCCTCCTCCTGAATGGGCGACGGGGGTCTGGGGAGGACTCTGGGCTGGGGTTTTTCGGGCGGGGCCGAGCTGCTCTGCTGGCCACCTCCTGACGGACCTCCTTTGTCGTCTTTGTCGTCTTTGTCGTCGTGTTGGAAAGCTTCGTTCGTGTATTGGACGCCTCCTTTTTGACCGGAGGAGCCCAGCTGGGGAAAGGAAAGTAAAAGTGTCAAAGTCATTTTAATCCGTGGCCACAACTTTTTTTTTGGCAATGCACTCAACCGTCTTTTATCACGGGGGTTACGCTTTAAAAATAACCCACAATAATCAAAATCTGCGGAGAAATAGCGGTATTTTTTAAGGCTGTAAAACCCTCACACAGACTCCATACACTTTTCTAACCGCCTGAACTCACGACTGCTGAAGTGAGAGAGACCAGAAATATCAAACCTGTTGGTTGTAGGTCTGAGCGCTGCTGCAGCTGTCAAAAGCCGTGTGTACACTGTCAAATACAGCTGTAGAGGACACTGAGGGGCAGGAGCAGGACTGAGGACTACAGTTTTATTCTCCAAACCTCTTATCAAAGGCCGCCGTGGTTGCAAATCTTCAGGTTAAGACTGAACTCATTTGAGGAAATGGGTGGACTCTGCTCCTGCTTGGTCTGATAGAAAACCTGCAGCCACAGCGGCCCTTTCTGGACCGGTTTGGACGTCCATGCTTTAAATAAATGTGTAAATTTCTCCATAGTGAGATCAATAAAGTTTATTTTATCTCTTAAAGGTAAGTGTCATTTTATACTAGGGTTATATCAAAAAACGCGCCGAATTGCACACAAGGTGAACCGTGTTATAGCGAGGGATCCCTGTACTTCAGAACAGACCCGTGGACTTAACCGTTCAAATAAATCTCTGACCAGTGGCAACAACCATTTTTGTTGTGTCCTCGTGCAAGACAATTAACTCACAACGTTTAATGAAAGGTGGAGGGTGGAGAGTTTCATCCATTTAACAGAATTTACCAATGATTTTAAGTTTTGAAGTCTGGATCAATAACAGTACTTTAGTGTATAATGTGTATGAAGGTTTTTCAGCTGCTACTTTGTGGGTTTTGCATATTGTGGGATTTTTTCAAATGTAACCCGAGCCATAAATGAAGCGACAGTGTGAGAGATATTATACCTGTTCATTTTTGATTCTAGAGTTCGAGATTTTATTTCATTTTATGTAGTATAGAGGTATTATTCTTATATCTTGTGCCGTTTTTTACTAAATCCAACTGTCACTTGTGATGCAACTCTGAAAATTAATCTCTCTGAATATATTTACAGCGCTCCTGAAGACACTGGCTTCGTTGATCTTCTTCCAGGCCACGTCGCCTTTACGGATCTTCACAAAGAGGACGGCGATGACCGCGATGGAGACGAACAAAAGAACCCCCAGAGAAGCCCCCAGCGCCGCCATGTCCACCGACGTGAAGCCTCCAACCGGGATGGCTTCATGGAGCAAAGGGAAAAACATTCAAGTTAAGATTTTACAATATTAGTAGGAAAATAAAAGTGTCATTGGCTAAAGCAATACAGGATTAGCATTAGCTGTAGCTTGAAGCACTTGGCTCTGATTGGTTGGTTTATTTGACAATATAGAGATAATAAAAAAAATTATCAACTATTGTGAAAACTTCAGAAAGTGAAAAAGCTGGACTATGTTGCTCCATGTGTAATGCATCTAAGTACAATAACATCCACTTGCTGAAATCACGGACAAAAATCAATTTACACATCATTCTTATTTTTTGCGTATGTTTGTATGCTCTTGCTTTTGTTACAGTTGGATCATCTCAAAGCTTTAGCAAAGCATTGAAGCTGCAATTTAATAGGTAATACAAACAAAAAGACACAAATTCTCTCCCGCACTATATTTGCTCTCTCTCATTATTATTATATTTTGAACTTTTTAAAAAATAATTTCAATTCACAAGATTATGGGATTTAAAAAAACTTTTTGAGGACAGGATATCAATACAAACATGTGGTTAGTTTGTTTATCTTTGATTAGACCCTGTTAGCTACTGAAACATACAGTAGCTATTCCTCTATCATCGTTATAGCGGTGGTCTTTTCATTTGCATTTTGAGACGTCAAGACACTGATGCTGGTTTGAGACTTGAAAGTGGGCACCTGTGTGCGCTGTGCTGGCCGTGGTGACTCCAGGGGTTGGTCCAGGGGTTGGTCCAGAGGTTGGTCCAGGGTTGGATGTTTCAGGTGTTCCCAGGGTGGTCTTTACAGGGGTAGGGGTGGGAGTCAGTGGGGTGCTGGGTCCGGTGCTGGGTCCCATGCTGGGTCCCGTGCTGGGTCCCATGCTGGGTCCCGTGCTGGGGTCAGTAGCCAAAGAGGTCGGGTTGCCAGTTGCATTGGTCAGTGGGGAGATTGTGGTTGGAGAGAGAGTGGTAGTAGTGGGCTCTGCGAGGAGAGCATATATGAGCCAAGAAATGACCCTCAGACCCAAAGTAAAAAATGGCCAATACATTTGAGAGCAGTACCTTTAAGTTTAGTTTTGTACGTATCCCATTGAGGCTCTACATCCACAAAACTTGCTGGACTATCAAGCGCAACTTGTTAATGAGCTCCACCAACTACAATGTGTTAAATGAATAAATGTTGATGCTATACAGGCCGCACTTAAATATAAGTTGCAGGTTTTCATGTTGTACTGTATGACTGAACCAACAGCTCCAAAGCAACACACTTCATCCATCCATCTTCTTCCCCTTCCATTTCCGATTCCGGTAATCCATTTCAAGGTGCAGAGGAGGATGGCTGCTCTGTCAGCAACAACAGAGCTTTGATGTTTCAGGCGTCAGGGAAAGTAAGGTCAAGTGTCTTACCCATGAACACAACAACAGCAGACATCAGTCCAAAATCCATTGCTCGACCAACTGAGCCACTGTTGATACATAATGATCAAACCCCTCCGGTAAACACATCATATTCTACAACAAGATTCCTATTAAAACTAGTCCAAATCCAGAGACTCTGTTCTGACAACAACCCTGATCAAAAAGTGTTATGGCTCTCTGTTCACATAAACACACAAGAATCAGGAATGTGTGCTGCATCATCAGCTCTGGGGATCTGCAGCTGATAAATAAAAAATCAATGTATTGTGTGCAGCAGAGTAAGTAAGTTGCTATTCTTAGAGACTCAAGACTCGATTTGGACTTGTCCCCTAAAGACTCTGACTCGTTGTTATTGGACTTGTGAACATTGCGAGTCCTGATGCTCCAGATGCATTAATTTCACAGGCTGGTAAGGGTGCACGCTCTTTGGCTGTGCACGCTCTTTGGCCGCGATCGCGGGTCTTGACTGTGCGGGAATCATAGACTGTATATATTAACAGACGTAGTCACGCCTATATCCGCCGTTCTAACTAATGGGCTTTTTTGGAGTGACTCAAAATGGCCGCGGGGGCTGGAAAATTTGAAAAAAACGCAACTGCACATGCGTCAGCCAGCACGAGCCCCATTCATTTAACGAGTGCCTTCAAAAAATCACAGTGACTAAACTAGACTGGTGGCAGAGCGCAGCCTTAACGTAGTCATAATGTTCCCAGGATCATACACGTGTTGTGTGCGTGTCTTTGCGGAACCTGTACACGCAATAAATACACCTCTGCAATAAACAGAGCTGGATGATAGAGCCTCCTAAAGTGCCCACGTCTCCCACGTGTCTAAACTCACTAAATTAAAGCTGGGGTACGTACATTTTCCCTCGCATTAACAGCTCATGTTGGTTGTGCCAATAGTAAAATGTTGTGAACCAATCAAACAGATTTCATGACAGCCATTGGCTGACATGATGTATTTCAGACTTTTTTTAAATGTCCCTCACTCCTGTAACAAACAATAGTTTTGGTCTGTTCCCTCACTCTAGTGACATGTTTGTTACTCTTGTAACGTAGACTATTGCACTTTATTTTAATTGTTGAAACTGCATACATCCTCTACAGTATGTACTTCTGCATAACATATAAATAACTATTAAAAAAAAGTGACAACAAACCGGGCTGGGCCGTTGAGAAGGCCAAAATCCCTGGGCCGTTTTTTGGTCCAGCCCTGGTATGACCTGCAGCTGAATTGTTTAAGGCTTCAAAAATGCGCTCTAAAAAACAATACAATCAATTCACATATTTTAAGACTTTTTCAATTGTATTGTCCAAGTGTAAATGAGACTTGGATTTGACTTGGACTCCTGGGCTAGGGACTGGGACTTGACGTGGACTTGCGTGTCTGAGACTTGCTTGCATCTCTGGTGTGCAGTGATGGGGTATCGGACTGTTGTGGTGAAGAAGGAGTGGAATCGAAAGGCAAAGCTCTCTATTTACTGGTCAATCTTGGTCAAAATTAGTTTCCACCGCAGAGTGGCTGAGCGCTCCTTTTAGAGATAGAGTGAAGATCTCAGTTGCGGAGGAGGAGCTCAGAGTAGAGCTGCTGCTTCTCCACGTCGAGAAGAACCAGAAGAGATGGCTCGGGAACGACCCCGGTCACAGGACACACTGGAGGTACTCTCAGCCGCCTCAGGATTCCCTCAGACGAGCTAGAGGCAGTGTGTGTGGATCGGGAAGTCTGGGCCTCTTTGCTGAGACTGCTGGCCACGCAACACAGCAACGGATAAAGCGGAAGAAAATGGATGGATGGATGAAAATGGGCAGTATCGCTGTACAGGCCGCTGGGTTCAAAGACCTTTAAAACAGTAGTGGCTAATAGTCCGGCAAGTCCTGTACTGTATGTAGGTCTGGTCAGATTAACTCATCTATTCACCTTTGATTACACAGACAGCAGCTAATAGGTGCTTAGCTGAGCCGCAGAAGCAGATTTGAAAATGGGTAATTGGTAATCATTTGGCACAGCGCTCTGCAAAAGCCCCAAAAGATGCGTACTGGTGCGCTCTCCAAACAAGGTCCTGCTCCTACCTTTCACCACCTCCACAGAGACTCGAGTTGTGGCTGTCCCCGGGTTTTTCTTGTCTTCAGCCTTGATCTAAATGGAACCAAACGTATTTTCACTTTCTTCACAAAACTATAGCTTATGTTGAGGAATCGTCCTTACTTCCAGCTCATACGGTCCTTCAGCGACCTCCGTGGACATGAACAAATATCCGTTAAATAGAGAGAAGGCGTTGCTTCCCGTGATGGTGTAGACGATATTAGGATTTATACCCTGGAAAACAAGGAAGTCGTTTCATTGTTTTGGTCATATCAAGCGCTCGTTGAAATTTCTGATCTCTGTCCAAATTCTATATTAATCTTACGGTGGTCTCCCGTTTATAGACTAAAAATAACACACAATAAGTGAAATCCATGAGCAGCTCTATGTTATAAGTCTTTAAAATTTCCACGCACACTTCGTACACTTTTCTATCCACCTGAACTCTCAAAGCTGTTGGTTGTAGGTCTGAGCGCTGCCGCAGCTGTCAAAAGCCGTGCGTACACTATAGGACTTCCCGCAGTCTTGCTCCTTCCCCTCATTGTGGTGTCCTCTCGCAGCTGTATTTAACAGTCTACGCACAGCTTTTGACAGCTGCAGCAGCACTTCAGCGAATTAAAACACACAGCTGATACAAGAAATTGGATTATTGTGGGTAATTTTCAGAAAGTAACCCTCGCAATAAACTAGGGACCACTGTTCAGGAGAAAAATGAAATGTCACGCTACTCAACAGGAATACAATAGGAATAGAATGCGTCTTACCCCATCCGCAGCGTAGTCCTGGTCTAGGGCACGTACGATCAGCAGCTTGTCTTTGTCCGCAGCGTCCACGGCCATCGTCCCCACTCCCATCACCACGGCTTCATACAGCGGCTTCTCAAACTGGGGCTCATGAACACTCTTAGCCACCACATTTATCATCAGACTGGTCGTTGCCATCTGGAACGAGTTTTTCGCGTGAGAGGCCTGCACGGAAAAAAAAAAACATGTATTAAGTTTATCATTGAAGCAACACAAAACACAAGGATGATTTTTAGGGTGAAATATAACTATAACAACCAGTATTTTCCGAGGCTCTGTTTCTGTTAAGTAAAGGTACAGTACACAGGAGGATTTTATACTTCCGGGTGGATCATCAAGACTATTGGTCCTCCCAATTGTCAATCCTTTCTTCATATGAGATCAGAGAGTTTTGTTGAAAAAGTGGAGAGGGTGGTTTGTTTCCTAAAATTTGGGAAAATCCTCTTATATACATTTACAGTAAGCCCCGTTTCCACCAGCCCTTCTTGGTCCTACTCTACTCGGCTCGGCCCTTCTTTTCCCCCCGTGCGTTTCCACTGGCCCTGTTTAACCAGTACCAGGTATTTTTCATCTATTTCAATTTTCTCAGGGCGTTGTCACTTAAACATAAAGATGATCGATAACACGGTATTGACTATTGTTTAAACTGAGAGTAACTTTAGTTCTTACCAGTACAGTCATGGCGATGGTCTTTTCCTCATTCACAGCTTTCAGCATTGTGATGTTTCCATTTACTGGGTCAATCTGGAATGCGTCTTCACTCCCTAAAAAATGAACAGAATAAAAGTGCTCTTCTTAAACATGTCTCCTGTCTGTGGACTGCTTTTGAATCTGTCCATTTATTT
>JAPMNZ010958886.1:0-22787 GCA_029875035.1 Pomatoschistus microps | reverse complement strand
ACATGAAAATTAATTACAAGTTCACAATATATACTTTTATCTACCTATACAACTGCTTGCCAAGTTTCTATACATCACAGGTAATTAAAGATTTATGTTAAAGATAAACTCCTTGAAAAGTGTAATTACTTTTTTTTTAATGTATTACACCATGATATTACACCATCTTACAATATCAATACTGTATGAGTAAATACCAATATATCAATATTGTATCCCTAATTTGTACATTATAAGCAAAAGGTTTCATAAGGTGCAATAAATGGCCATGTCAATGAGCGTCATAGTTTGATGTCAAACAAAAAGTTATGCTGTTAGAATGGCAAAAATAGGTGGTGCAAATGTCAATGGAAATACCTTTTACACAAAGGGCGCGTTCACACTTTAGTCCCAGGTGAACCAAAGAGCAATTAGAAAATACTAAATTTTTGGAGATGTTAAACCACCAAAATGATTACTTGTTTGGTGATTTCACATCTCAACAGCTAATGCGTGTTTTTCCCACTTGGTTCACAAAAAGATAACTCTGGTTCACTTGGGACTGAAGGGTGAACACACCCAAAAGGTAACCACCATACATTGAAAAGTTTAGTTTGTTTTATTCAGAGGCTGCTCATGTCTTTCTAAAGCAAATAGAAAGGCTGCAAAGATTACAATGCAGGATCACAGCAGCCAAATGACAGGCCCGAGTTACATCACGGCTAGACTTCTCAGATTGAAAAAGATCAAGGCTCGAAACATAAACCAGTGCTTCTGCAGCCTGCACACAGTGCTACAGTCCATTTGCCCTAAAGATCGCATGTGAACACAAGAAAAGTCCCAAACTGGATGAGATATTTCAAAATTGGATCTTCTCAGCTGGGGTTTCACAGTCGGAATGTGTGAATGTTTTGAAGTTCATACCCCTGCATACTTTTTACTTATCCAGAAGCTATAAAAATGGATGGAATTCCTCAAGCCATTACAAAAAGGTCTTGATTGTTGTTTCTTCTGCTCTGTCGTCCTCCATGTCGTTACTGGGACTCAATCTTGAATCGCTTGAGCATAGCTGGAATAGCTAACGACAAACTTTCCCACAACAGCTGTATAGTGAGGTCAGACGCTCATTCCCCTCTCGGTTTTTGTTGTTGGAATGATAAATAAGTACAACATAGTTCAGCCAACATCTGCTGATAACCTCCAGTCTACACTTGACTGTACGATTAGTGAACTGGGAAACAAACCTTTTCAACTGCCTGTCTCTGTGGACGTTATTATGCCATATGATGCTTTGGTCAGCGACTTAGTTCCAGAGCATTATCATATTGATCTAAATTAACATAATAAAACAATAAATCCACTGTAAAGCATTATTTCCGTGGAGAAGCAGGGGCAGCCTCAACATCTACATAACACACTGTCTTTGGTCTGTCAACTGAAAAAGGTTACACTGCAAGGTCTCTTTATACATCACATTACTTCCTGAGTGAAAGGGCTCCTCGCTACTGAACAGTTGAATGTCAAATCATTTTAAAACACTGACCTTATACACTCCGGGAAACATAAATGTCAAACCTTCTCTGCTTCCTGAAGTGATAACCGGAGCATTTGAAAATCAAACACTTTGTATCTGCTGTTTTCTTAAAGCAAAGTGTCCCACAAAGTAAAATGTCCGTTTCTTTTGACTTTATAAAAGACAGAACAAAGGAAGCAATTTCCTTTAGACTGCGGCCGACTATTCTCATCCAAGAATTGAGAAATACAACCATAAAATCAAAGCGAAAGAAGGATTTACAGCAAGAAGCTTAAGTAAAGAATGAAGATATAAACCAACCTGGGACAGCGGTCTGGACAGTCTGAGGCCTCTGTCCTCAGGAGACCATGAGCGCATCTGGACACTAAGTGAGGAGAAGAACACATTTAGAAAGAAACAAAAAGCAATACAGAACTCTTCATATGATTTGACTGTGTATGTGCGTGTTTTCATTGCATTGCAGTTTGAATTGTGTGGATACAGTGGACTGGGTCACATTAGCAGGACAACTTGTGCATGATGTTTTAGTAAGAATGCGGATAAAGGACAAACTGGGACTATTTTGAACAGACACTGAAGATGTCGACCGATAATCAGTGCTGATTATTGGCCACCCTTCTGATCGAAGCAAGTGAAACAAATTAGTTTGTAAACTAGATTGACATCTATTAGTCTATTGCAAAACACAACAGCAGCGTTAACACTCAAGTTGTAACACAGCCCTACTTTCTGTAAATGTGCACCGTCTCATGAATTTTGATTATTTAATTTGGTCAAAATTAAACGCTTCTTGATAAATTAAATAACAGGACTTTTGATAAAATCAAATCAAATCCAAGCCTTTTACTCTTAAATTAGAAAGATCTTAATGTGACTTTGTAGAGTTAAGTGCACTATATAGCTAACGAGTATTTACTTCTATCTAGACTTTTCCACACCAGTCCATCGGCCAGTTTTGCTGTTATATAACATCCAGTCTAGTGGGAGTTTCTTCTATTTGTTTTGCTAAATCCAATTTGTTCAAATGCCTGAAGCATATGTTTAAATGCTGAAGTTTGTACTATTGAACATTTTCGGCTACTAATGATTGAATTGGTATCGGCACTGAAAAAGTCAACCTCGAACAAAATACATAATAAAAGTAAGCCTGTGCAGAAGGGCCGCAGTGAAAGTTCCACGCTTCCTTTTGTTAATGTGAATAAAACTGTGGAATGTGATATCCTGAGCATTTCCTTTGTTCCAACAGTACAGTCCCCTGGCTCCACTATCGTCCGTTTTCCTTTTACTTTACAACAAGCCTTTTGTGGACATTAGTGCAGCGGTTTTATTACACAAGTTGCACAAACCGTTTTCCCCATTTTATTAATTTATCAGCTCTGAATTGTGGTTATGAATATCAGTGGTTAACATTGTGCTGTTCATGTGGTGTTCAAATATTCACATTTCCACAGCAGCTACAAACGATGAATACCATAACAAGTTACTAAAATGTTGCATTGCAAAGCAGGTGTCAAAAGTAGTCATCTGGATCAAGTTATCAACGTACAGACATTCTTCTTTTGTCTTTTACTGTCCTTCTCTCAAATAATGAAAACTTGGACCTGAAGACTACTTGTGAAACCTTTCATAGTAAATAATCCTTCCATCAGTGTTCAGTAATATCACAAATTCCAAAATATGCCTCGTTCAGTGTTGTCCCCATACAAAACATATAACGACTTCATAGCTGTACCCCTTGTGGTTGTTGTTGTTGGGACTCAGGATTTTGCCGTTGGGACTTGCAGGGGGGTCTGGGGAGTAGGGTCCAGGCGACAGGGATGCAGGACTGTACTCTCTGTAGTTCTGATTCTCATCACGACTCACGATTAAAGACTCCTGTAGTAACATGACAAAGGAGGTACAACACACTGTGGTTAATGGCGTTAGAACATTATCAAAGGTCACATAAACAACACGATGAGGGTACTGACCTGAAAGCGGCCGGTGAGCTGCTCCGGAGAGTTGACGCCATTGGTTTGTGGGAGAGAAGGATCATCAGGCCTTGAAAGAGATATCGGTCACTGTCAGCATCATATTTATCTACTTTGAAGTCTGATACGCATGCAAGTCACATAAACACCTACAACTGATACAATTATAGTCCGTTTAATGTGCAGTTCGGGAGCTTTGAGTCAAGTGGGAATAACACAAATATGTATAAATAATTGGTTTGGAAGATTTGTGGAAAGTTAACTTCTGCTTTAGAAATATTTATACATGGTGTCCTCACTTTCCAAACGTTACTTTGCTTTACAGCACCTAAAAATAAAGCTTACTTTGTGCGCAATGCCATTGCAGAATTTTGAAGGGGAAAATATGAGACGTGAGCGCCAATGCAAACAGCGCGGCCCCCTGGCTGCAGGGCCAGCGGCGGCCGGCTCTGGGTTGAGCCCAGTGTAATGAAGCTCACAGGAAGCCCTACATGCCTGTGGTAAATCACTCACAAGCACAGTTCTGCTGCATAGAGATGTCTTATGTTTTATGAAGCACGCACATGCCTTACTCTTGTGGAAAAATAGATTTATGTAGCAGCAATTTGCTCTGATTTAGACATGTTTTTGACTGAAAATGACTGAGCAGGGACATGGAGCCCTCTCCCCGACACTGCAGAGTGCTGCTCAGAGCCATCATCGAGACGACCTGCTGTCACTCTGCCCCGGGGAGATTCTTAAAGGTTTACACGGCACACATTCCAATAAGAAACAAGACTTTTAATAACAAAGACTACATTACGATTTCTAGGAAGATTATTTTAGTGCAACCTTCAACTACCTGAGGGTTTGGCTAAATAAAACTTTGATAATTCAATTATTCTTTTGATTTTCAAATAGTTCAGGAGGTAAAATACCACATTTCCTTTCCAATTTGAGCCAGTTGAAGCAGAAGTGAAGCCACCGGAGGACTTCCAAAACCTAAATATATCATTGAAAAAACAGACATTTGGAGAATGCCTTTATTCATTTTATGTTATTGGAGTCATTTTCCCATCAAGGGTTCTCCTTTCATGATTACCAATAGTACATTAGACAAACAAAACACATGAATGACAACACAGGTCCTTGAGGGTAATTTATCAGACTAGGTTCAATGCCGTGTGTTCTGGCATGACAAATGCATAATGAAGTAAGCTGGGAAATATGTAAAATATGAAGATTCCTCAAAAGGGGGCAGATGACACAATCCTATGTGAATATACAGAATCTACCCACGGTCTACATCATTCACACACAATTCTGCCAAATTTAAGAGGAGCACAGGAAGAAAACATGCAGGCATTTCCCCTGATTGCGATCGCTAGTTTGTGTTTGTACAGAACATGCATGATAAATGAGACTGTTATGTTTGAGAGAAAGACCTGAGAACAATGTGCCACTGACTGGATAGACACTATGATGGTCCAAATGAACCTCAATACAGCAACTGTTGTGTCTCACCACCACCTGTGTGAGTGAGCAAGAGGAGCCCAAACAAACTTATCGCTGAAGTACATTTGCATCACTCAGCCCCTGGGCAGCAGTGGCAGAAGCTGATACCCATAATTTTAACAAAGATTTTATGATACAAGCGTATCATAAAATATACAAGCGTTTGCTTCAGCCAACCCCCTTTCCAAACCTTGTACATTGATTGTATTCTGTTGTACAATTGTGTTGATGATGGTTTTTGGAATAAACAGATAAATGAAAAAATAAATGAATGACAACATACCTCTCAACAAGCAGCTGCAGTTGTGTCTTTGAGCTTTTGATCTTGTTCTGTGCCTCAACATTCAACATGTCGGTGGTGTTTTCTCCGTTTATCTCTAATAGAATGTCACCAGGGAGTAGGTTTGCTTGTTCAGCCTTACTGCCCTGATTCACCTAAGGAAGAGACGACAGATTAATTAATATAGAGTAAAGATGAATACAATACATTTGAAGTTACAGAATTATGAGCGATTCCATTATATCAGGTTGCAACAGAAACGGCATAAGGGTGTAAATGATTCGTTTTAGACGTACGGGGCAGGGCAGTGGTGGACAGCCGGCAGATTCACGACACCCTTGGGCAGAAGCCATTAGTGTGACACTACTGGATAGTTTAACTGTGCCTGATCTTTGACCCAAGGCTCGCCACATGTCAAAGTCAATGTTATATTTCCACATCTAAAGGAATTCCTCACTAATGGCTGAACCCCTTATGTCCCAGCCACTGTCCCAGCATGGTCTGTCCATGTGGTTTTCCCTCGTGTCCAAGGTATACAAGCCAGGCAAAAGGGCTGAAGTTTAAACACACACTTTCACCAAAACTCCACTGTATTACACTTGGAGGAATTGAAAACTAAACCACAACACTTCCAGAAAATAAATATTTTATAAGTCAGTTTTTGTCGAAAACAAGTAACATCTTGTCCCAAAGAAGAGCAATTAACAGTTGCTGTGGTGCTGCCCTTCAATACTGTGAGCTGTTTCATTCATGGCACGCCTGGTTTCACTCCAACCAAAAGCAGTCAGGGGCTTTTTCTATGTGCCCTCCAATCCAAAAACATGCATCACCATGGCCAACTGGACTAAAGAAGGCCATCTATGTTGTCCAGTGCCAAGAACAGCCCCTTTTAAAACACAAACCCGACCAGACTGGATGTGCCGGAGGACTATAACAAAACAGACAGAATTTACAGAGAAATGTTCTGCCTCTGTGGGTGCCTTCGAGTCTGTTTGATATTTGAGATGAGCAACGATGATTTGTTTACTGGGCAGCAGTCACAAAAATGTGACACGAGGGAAAAGGCTATATTTCAACATGTATTCGGCGGCAAAACGAGCCAAGAAAAGTCAAACTAATGTCTTTGAAGCATGAGGATCCTCAAATCCAGGTTTCACATCTCTGCCAGGGTTTATGTGTAATTCATCTTTGTTCGAAAGGAAAATTGGATTCGAGGCTTTAGTTTACAGGAGTGATGTGAGGTGGGCAGAGTGCATCTGGCACACAGAGGTCTGTCTGAGCAGGGTTTCCTGGAGGTGTTTACTGAACACTGTCTGCTTACAGTGGCATTGTTTCAGCTTCTTTAGAGCTCGACTTAGGAAAATATCATCAGCACAAACAGCATTCACGTGGATCAACTTTATTTTCTACACGTGGTCTTGGTGTTCACATGTGGGGACACCCATTGGAGCAGGAGCCCCTCACCTCCCATTCAAACTTGCACTTATACTGTAATCACTAACTTCCTCTTAATGTAATCTACTTCCATCCATTTGTACAGACTCAGTAGTCAAGGAAAACGGTACACTGCGCCCGTCGAAAAAACACAAAGGCAAGGAAAGCAATGTGAAAATGAGGAAGTTGACTTTTCATTGGCATGTCATTACAGGCGGGGCATGGTCCACAACAGAGGATATGGTTGATAAGGGGTGACAAAGTTTATCCTCGCTATGAAAGAATAAAATACCTTTGATACAGTTATTGCCTTCTTGAAGTCTCTGCCTCCGTATATTCGGAAACCCCATGGAGAAGGGCCAGTCAGGTTCACAGTCAGCGCCATCGCAACAAATGTTCAGCAAACTCTGAAAAATAAAGACGAGAACGTATCTTCAGCCATTCCATAATTGTGATATGTCAAAACTAAGGCTGTAAATAGCTAATGTAGTAAATTCATAATTTTTTTAACTTGCATACATGCTGAAAATAGGTTTATGACACCAATAATTCTATAAGGACTAGAGAATTAAATGAAAATACAAAATTTTTAGTCAAACAACCCGATGTGTTTGTCTAAAAATACATTAGTCAAACACATTGGGTTTTGTGTGTAACATTGGGCTGTTTGAGACTATAAAGATGTTCTCCAGGAGATTGTTTTGGACACACTTCACAGATCCCAGAATGAGTCTGGTGTGTGCATGAAAAGCACACACCAGTGTTTTGGCAAAAAGGACAACAAGCTCATGCAATTCCCTTTGATAAGGTTAGCTTTCAAGGTTTTGAGGACTCAAACTAGCAGCTCAAAACAATTAGAAAACAAATTATCATCGTTTTCACAGTAAAGTCCACTCTTCTGGGTAAACCAGGTGCCACAGTGGGGTGGTTGTGGATGTGAAGTGCCAAAATACCATTGTGTCCGATACTTCACCCACATTACCTAGAATAGAGGGGTAGATGGGACCGACTGCCTCTGGTGGTCTCCCCTGGGGCAGCTGTGTCTACAGTAATAGTTTATCACCACCACCAGAGTGAAGGAATAATGTGAAAGGATGATGTGAAAATGCCTTATCGACTCTCTCACATTTAAAAAGGACCAGTCGGTGGGTCAAGTGGAAAGCGAGAGGTAATAAACACATAAATACCTGGAGTTAGCACATTGATAAATCGAGACAAAAGATTGTGACGTATCGCAAAATGGATAACCTTTAAGCTCTGCAAAACAACCACCAACAGGTGCACAGTAATATGTTTTATCCCAGGGAGCATCACAATCGTGGTCAGTATAAAAAGTGCACTTTGCCAAAACCAGTTTTACTCTTGGCAGTTGCACAGGCACAAGAGGCACCACAGAAATGCACACAACTCTCCACTGCCATGCCAACCACCAAACCACTGTGCCACAAATGTGAAACAAATGCCTTGTGCATAATCAGGACAATAATCTCGTCATAAAAATATTAATTAAAAGGATTGAGCTTTGGACATGATAAAAAATTCCTCTTCATCTCGAACAGCTCCTCTCAATGATTTACTCACAACTTAAGTCCCCTTGACAAGAATTGTGTAACCACATCAAATAGGAATGGGAAGAATCTGAAACCAAAAACACATGACTAACATAGCTTAAGAGCCTGAAAAACTGCAGATTCATGAAATGTTGTTTTGACATGTACAAAACATTTAGGTGAGATGTTCAGCACAACCCATAGCATTCTGCCTGCAGCCGTCCCTTCCATACATGCATATTTGTTCATACTGCATGTGTGTATGCAAGGCCGTGAGTGGCCTGTATTGTAAGAATGAGCAGAGTTGATTAAACATGATAAGCAAAATTTAAATTCATGCAATGAACATTTTTTTCATGATTCCAATAAGATAGCATTAGTGTTTAAAGCAGAAGTCTTGGGTCACTATTATAACTTGAGACTTGATAATTAGGACTTGGGAATTGTACTTCCACTCACATGTGATAAATGTAAGTAAATTCAAGAAACTCATTCAAGTAAAAATATGACCGTAACTGTAGTACAATGTCATACAGAAGAGCCATATACGTCCTGGATAGAATAGAATGAGAGTTAAAAAGTCAAACTATTGACATAAACAGTTTAATGAAGTTTGGAAGACGATAATTATTTCAAAAATGTGATTTTGTTTGCAATACAACTCTGGATAAAAAAATTTCCTTTTGGGAAATTTATGAACGAATCATTTTATACCCTTCCTTAACAGCCAGCTGAGGCATTATGACCAGATCAAACACAACGGCTTTGGCTTTTGACATTGTGTGTGGGTTGTGAAAACACATTACATTCACCGGAATTGCCCTTGAAATTAAATTTCCCAAGACTAAATAAAACCAGACAACCACACACGTTCTGCTGGTCCCAATCCCAAATGCAACAAGACAGTTGTTCTGAACACTTAACTTTGCTTCACACACTGCTGCATTTTATCTTCTGTGCATTCCTCAATTGCTTTGGACAAGCTCTCGTTAGCAGTCGGGGCCAATTAGCAAGAATATGCGTCGCCATCACCACGCTCTTTTAATCAGGCTGGCCTCAAGAAATAAGTGAAGCTGTTATAATGACAGGGAGCAGCCTCTAGTGTCAATTAGTCCACAGAGCTGCAGCCTCCTGAAGAACATCCATCATGAGCCAGCCCTGTGTAAATGTGCTTTATTAACACCATTAAAGCAAGGGCCAATGTCAAGAACAGTGAAAGTTACAGAAAATCAACCTGTGTGGACCGTGTGTGGACCGTGTGGGGACCGTGTGGGGACCGTGTGGGGACCGTGTGGGGACCGTGTGGGGACCGTGTGGGGACCGTGTGGGGACCGTGTGGGGACCGTGTGAGGACCAGGTTGGTGGATGGTGTGGCTTTTGAGGATCACACAATCACAGTTACTCTCATAAAGCAAATTGCTGATCAGAGTTCAAGGAGATCACTAAATCGAAACAAACAGAGAAGGTGTGAGCAGTTGTCAACGAACATAAAAGGTGAATTCTGTTCTGGTGACATCTCTCCCGCTTTTGCTGCCACAACAATTTGGCAGCACAATTCAACACACCCAAACAATGGCTGGAATTCTAGTCATGAAGTCATCGCCTCAGCTGCGTTTGCAAAGGCTGAGCAGGTCCTAAAACTGTAGTAAAATGAGTGAGTGCTGATGCAACCGGCGCATTATGTCATGTGTACTCAAGTCAAAAAGACACTTTGAAGAAAAAAAAGGGAGCTTTTTCTCTGCAAACAAAGTACCAAGGCACCACAGTTTGGTATAAAAAATGAACCATGCATCTTTCCCCAGTAGGGGTCCCACCTCGTCTCCATGGAGATGCCATTGTCCTTGTGATATTGTATTAGTATTATGTATATGGCAACATTTGTTAAACGACATCTGCCCAGGGGGTAAAGAGATCACCAGCTTGTGTCTGTTTGTCTGTAAGCAACATAACTATAAAAAGTTGAGAAAGGATTCAAACAGGAAACAAATAACGAAATAACATTTTGGTAGTGACCCGAATTACTATCTCAAGGCGGATGTCTGCGCTCTACGGGAGTTTTTTTTTTGTTCTGTTATAAAAAATGTTGAGCTGTCACATATCAAATTGATTCAACTTGAGCTTTCCTCAGATCACCTTATCAGGGAATAGACAACCTTAGCTCATCTAGATTTATAGGCAATTAATTGGACAGACTTTTGTGGGATTAAAACATAAATACTCATACCAGCAAAAGACATTTAGAAAATCTTTAGTTTTATCTGCCTTCTGCCTTATCAAATTTCGTGGCATTGTCAAGGCCTTTTGGATTTACGTGATACATAATCATAACCCTAATCATACAGATACTCAATGATTCAAAGAGCTTTCCCAGCCTTAAAGTCAAGCGCTCCACCTCACTGCATCTTTGAATTTGCTCTACAGCCAAACAGAGCTTCATCAAACTGAAGGAATAGGTCACAGTTTAACACAAAGCCCAACACACCTACTGTAGTACTGATGTGGCAGCGTCACTTAAACACTTAAACCAAACATGTAGTTAGGTGTAATTTAGAGTAAATTAGGCCAAATCTGCTGAGTGTTCAAAATCATACGTGTTATTTTCTGAAGTGTTTTGCTCAGATGAGTCATGGGGCTAGATCTACATGTCAGAACAACACAACTAGAAGAAGGCGAGAAGTAAAATATAAGTTAAGCGTACTCATTAAACTTTATCACCTTGTGTGGATGTAAAATCTTTAGTTAGCTAGTCATAATCTGAAAAATATTGGTGAAAAATGAGAGGTTGTCAGGCGCTGCACATGTAGGCACGAGTTGTGGACTTTGATGGGAGAGAATCTCTGATGATCAATTATGGCTGGAGGGGAATATTCTTGCAATGAATCACTCTCGTCAAAGCATTTGCTGAGGGCGAAAGACCAGCGCAGACTTCCCACAGAGAGGGAGTCGGCCATGCTTGTGCCCTGTGTCACCCGGTGCTCTGAAAGGTCACCTTCTATACCTGGACACACACACCCAGCCAATCAAAAGAGTATCGACGTAATAGTGCCCCTCCCTTACACGAACAAAGTAAAATAACATTACAATCCCTTTATTCACTCCCGTTTAGCTGCAGTCGCTAAGGAGATGGGAACATGATCAACAACAACACATGTCAAGACGGGGTGTTGGTTGATGACTGTCTTTTAGTTTTATATCGTGCAATCAAAACTAAATGGTCTCACAACAAGGCTTCAGCAGCAGAATGTTTGAGGTAACATTGGTGCCAAGACTTGGGCACCATGCAACTGGCAACAGTGGTCTTCCCCTGCATCATCATCTGGAAATAATGTTGCATATTTTAACCCCAAACTGACTCACCACATCCTCTGCAAGCACGGTTTGTTTTTACACTTGAGAATTCGAGACAATGCAAATCTCATTTATATTTTTCAGCTATTATTGAAATCCCTCTTGTCTGTGGCCAGTGGGACACACTTCTCTTTCACAGACTAAAACCACAAGTTCAAACTGACTTCCTGCACAAGTTTCAAATTATGTAACAATAGAAAGAGCGCTCTGTAATAAAAACCAAACAAAAATGAAGCGCAAACAGAACATGTTATTTAGGAACTCAAATAGACGATTGTAAATTTGTTATTTTTGTTATTGAATGTACAAAGTGGGAATAGATAGTACATTGGACACTAAGGAGTTTCTTTCTGATTCTGACTCAGTAGAAATAAAGTAAGCATAAACAATAAATACTTAGGAACAATAGAAATGACCACAACATATTTTTTAAACTGGCTGGAACCTCACTCTGGGTCTTTACAACATAGGAGATCCATTATTTTCCATTGTGACACAAGTTTTGGACTGTTCAGATCTATTCTTCATCAGTCTAAGAGGATTCACCAGGTGACTTAATGACATATAAACACTTACTTTTACTTTCCTGGGGTTGCGCCAGGTTCAGCCTTGTCCACAAATCACGTTTGACTACCTACAGTAAAAGAGTCAACCTTTCCTTGTCTCCAGCACAGATCCTCCTTGTGTGGGCTTGCATTTCACCTCATCATCCACCTTTATTTAATACATTATCTTCACTTTCCACTGGAGCCATCATGCTTCATTAAACCACCGTGAACTTCTCAAAGAGCTGACATCTTTACCTTCTCACATTCCCACACAGGATTTGCGCATCCACCTTGTCAGTACCATACGTGTCTTAATAATAGAGAAGTACACAGAAGACAAGATATGAGGAATACAAGAGAAAACTCACCAGAATCTTATTGTTGGACGCAACAGCCCACGTAGTCCTCCACACCTGCTCAAAGTGCTGGAGCTTCTTCAGACACAGACCCAGGAGACAGCAGAAGACAGCAGCAGCAGCAGGAGACAGCAGGAGACAGCAGCAGGAGCAGCCCGGGGCAAACACGCAAAAACAACAAGCAAAAGGAAACAGCCTGGGTCTAAATGTTCAGTGTGGGCGTGATGAGGGGTCCCTGATGCAGCTGAATATGGCTCCACTCGTGGCTTCTCTCTTCACAGATGAGCTCGACATGCCATGTGCTGTCGCTGTGACCAAAATAACATTCTACAAAGGTACACGCCTGGCGGGGCGTGTCGTGTTAGAGAGGCGGGGGTAGAAGAGTAGTGATAATTGAGCGCTATTTAACCTCAAACACCAGAGACTTTATGAGCAGCGAAACAGGGTAACAGGAGAGCGCCATCTGCTGGAAGAGTAGAGGCACTGCAGGTATTAGTGACCCATCCTGGGCAGGTGTGTGGGAGAGGGGGTGTGTCTGCAAAACATTACACATGTTACATTTACATGTATAGTATGTATAGATGTATAGTCCTGCTCTATAGCAGTGTTTCTCAAAGACACCAAGATGGGGGCATTTAAGGAGATTTCAAAATAACTACTGTTTTTACTCCATTTCACAAATCATTTTACGCATGGCACAACACACTGTTTTAGGTTAAATCAGAAATTAACCTCATGATAATGTATTAACATGTTTTGTCAACTATTACTGATTAAAATATTATTCTCTCATGGTATTTAGCTCATGATTATTGTGTCCCTGACTGGAAAGTTTGAGAACACCTGCATGTGATAACAGTGAAATAATTTGGATACGCAGTCGTCTTCTAACTTAACTAAACTTGACATAACAGTTAACTGCTATCACACATTTGACATATAAGAAAAAAGAAAACAAAACACTAAAGTACAGGCTGTGTACAACACTATATGTTTATTGTAAAAGCGTACCATACATTCGAAATACATGGTTTTTGTTAGCAAATATATTATAATTTACGTTTGATCAAATGTTACAAATATACAATAATCTTTATCAACTTTTAACTTTTTTTTTTTTCAAAATAGAAATGCTTTTTTTCTTTCTAGCAAATGCAAAACTTGTCATTGGTACATGAGTGTCAACAAAGCAGCATTGGCAGCCACATCCTTTACTAAGTGGAAGGAATGATCAGTGTACAGGCACTTATTAGACAAAAGATATTGATAGGCAACATAACACTGTCGACACAACGTTTTTCACATAAATGAGTCATTGTTATTTTCCAAGCACCAGATCAATACATTTCACAACAGTAGGCCTTAAAATTATGTTGTAGATAATGGCCTGCTCAATCATAAAACCAAACTTATCTTGTTAGAACATGCCCTCTTCTAAAGGCACAGAAGCTGGTTCCCACAATCAGCACAGGGTTTTCCCTCAGAGATCTAAAAGTACGTACAAACAGTTCAAGTGAAAATACATTGGCCAAGTGACAGTGATGGTGAACATCATGGCACACATCACACAGTTCAAGGCAACAGTGCAGTTCAGTGGGAAGGAATTACAATTTTCATTCTTGGTTTAAAAAAAAAAACAGGCATCAGTGCCATTACCACCATGAATTATTGTGAGTCTAAAATATTCCAGCTTATGTTTCAATGTGTGAATGTGCCTCATAAAGAAACCACACGGTGTCATTGTGATAAGTGCCGCATGCAAGAGGCGGAGAAGGTGGAGTGAGAAACAGCTGCAGTGACGGTCCAGGAGGAAGCGGAGAAACAGCACTCAAACTGGAGATACATAGTTTCCAGGAAAAGTCCCAAAAGCATGAGTTCTTTCTGACGTACCTACAAAGACAAAGAAATTACAGAAATTAGTGCAAAGGTTGGGTTATATAGTGGTTTGCCACAAGAGGGCGCACTTTGATCATAATGTCCTACAATATTACATACATGCCTCAGGGTAGAGTGACCCATATTAGACATATGTAACAGACATCATGTATAATACTTTTGTGTGTTGATTGTAAGGAAATACTACACTATTTGGGACATTTGTGACCTAAATATAACCATTTTGCATGATTCATAACACAAATCACGAATTCTAATTATGCAACTACATTTTCTCTCAAACTTTAAAGTTTATATATGACACATTGGCTCTGGTTAAATTAACCGTAAATGAATCCTACCAAAGTAGCAGAATTGCTACATGAGTTCTTGGATCCAGGACACTTTCTATAACTAAGGTTTCCCTACTTACTTATTTATTTATTTATTTTTTACTTCAACCACCTTTCAAGCTGTTTATTTGTTTATTTTGTATAATGTTTATATCATTGATTTTTGTTGAATGTAAGTACACATTTTGATTCTGATTCTAATGAAGTTGATTTTTTACATACCTACAAACCAGCCATCGTCACACTGCTCCATCACTTGCACTATGTCTCCTTCTCGCAGCTCCAATTCATCTGAATTCTGTGGTTTGTAGTTGTAAACAGCTTTATACCTATAAATACAATTAGACAATAAGCCCACAGCCTGACTAATGACGAATGATTTACTTTATAAATGTGAAGACGCACGGTCGACGGGGCACTGCTGGGGACCCTGCATTATTTGGTATATGTGATAGAGTGATGTTGGGAGCGGTTTGACGTATTGTTCCTCCCTAGAACAAAGGCATAAAACAATTATATATAAATCACTTTTTAAGATATGCAGAGCCCCATCACATTCCTGAATTCACAAGCAGCAGCAGCACTAGTGAAGACATGCTTAGATTTCTAGTGGAAGCAGACCTGTGTATGTTCAGAGTGCCTGGGAGTGTTTGAAGCTGGTGAAGTTGTGGCTCTGTGCACAGACAAAGTGGACTGAGTGGAGGGTGAGACAGCCCGAGCTGTAGTGCTGTGGTTTAGTGTCCATTGGCCGTTGGGTCCAGTCGGCGACGCTGTTCTCAGGCTGTTATTCGGCCACCTATAAGCGTCTTTAGGGACAGGCGTTTGTGAAGGAGAGCGAGGCGACTGTGGGCTTCCGTAGTGGACAGGTGAAGTTTGCTGCAGTGGAGAATGGTCTGGTCTGGGGCTTAAGGAGTTGGGTGTAAATGGAGACAAGGGTGATCGTGGTGAGTACAGCGGCCGTCCCGGGCTCTGGGGCCCCGGGGAGAGGGGACCAGAGGAGGGATCGTCTGTGCTGTATTTTGTGCGGGGCATCTTGTTGACCTGCACGTAACTGGCCGGGAAAATGCCGCTACGATTTGTCCCTGAGATCCTGCCCTCCAGCCACTTGTCATCAACGCAGCGGGTGATACTGATGACCTCACCCTACGGGACACAAGAACACAAGTGCAGAGTTCTGATTCATATCTGCTTAGAGTTCAGACTGGTATAAGATTCACACACAATGTTCCCACACAAGAGAAGTTGGTAACTATAAACTGTACTAGCTCACAGTTATCAAGCTCTTAAAGATAAGATCATCTCAAACTCTAGATACTTTAATGTTCTCAGCAAAGGCAGGCCAGTGTTCCCCAACCTTTCTGAGCGGTGGTACACCTTTCTCAAAACAATGACATGGCACACCACCAGCTGAAACTGCAGCCTTTATTAACATACATACAGTACATACATCTTCTTTCCCTTAATCCATTTATGGGTCAGGGCGGTGGCAGTTAGAGCTGCACCCAGTTCACAGAGCACCAGCCCCTCACTGATCCTCCTGCAGGTGGTGAGTCCACAGGAGCCTTGATCTTTCAGCAGGGGCTTCAGACAAAGTGGGGTTAAGTGTCTTGCCCAAGGACACAACAACAGCAGGCATCAGTGGGAATCTTGAAGGAGGTCTTGTGGTGGGCTCGAACCCACAACCTTCAGGCTCAAAGGCCAATGCTCTACCGACTGAGCCACTGTCACCCCACTGTCGCCGTTATTAACAAAAAAAAGTAATTCTCATCAAAGTAAATATTCGAAAGAAGTATAATCTTGTCACATTATTTTGACCAATTAAGTAATAATGGATTCCGCCACACCAGGCAACATCTCGAGGCACACTAACGGGCCACAGCCAAGCCCTGAGTCTCCTAATGTCTGCTCATTCCAATAATGGCCTGCGCTTGGTGGTGCATGCGCGCCTCTTCATCAAACATTAGCCGAAGAGGCGTATTTTGGTGAGTTCTTGTTCTTCCGGTTGTACGCAGTAGGGGTGCTGTGGTTCTGACATGTGAACGTTCTGACCAATCAGCCTGCTGCTGATCAGAGCAGTGTTAGAGCACGAGGACGAGTTTTTTTTTGGACTGTGTGAATTTATAGAAAACCAAAATATTGAAAAATTTAAATAAAAAATCAGGGTGACAGGGGAACTAAGATTCTTACAAAATGTGCCCTTTGTGAAAGCTGTAGGTTCCCCATCAGCTGCGTTCAAATCGAGATCTATGGGGAAAAATTCCTTACACCCCTGTAAACTCAAGCTAGAATGCTTGAGAAAGGTTAAAGCGAGCAATACCCTTTCCAGATAATATAATGAATCCAAGGCCACGCCACACTGGTTGGAAAACAGTGAATTAGACCATGGCGAGGTGGGTAGTAGTAGAACATCACTTCACCCCTTGTAGTTGTCACAATCATGTTTCACAAAACAACAAACATTAGCATGATATTATATGAAACGATTTAGGTTTATTGAGGTTTTATGAGATTGGCAAGCATAGAGACAATAGCTGTATGCTCCCACCTTTGCCAATGGACTTTTCTATCTTTCCATCTTTGGGGACAATTTTTGCCAAAAGTGAAAAACTTCAATATTAAAAATGCAATAAAAATATATGTGCAGCCTTTCTACTCACCTTACGAAAAGACAGTTCAACAGGTAAGTCTGCATTGAAATTATATAGCGCCAAAGCCTCTCCATAATCCAACACTTGCAACGTGGGTGACTTAATGGGAGTGGGTTTCTCAGTTGGAGCCAAGACCTGAGGAGCAAGCAGACAGTGTAACTTAGGGCCCTTCAAACTAATAACATCACATCCTTGGAAACTTTTACCTCAACATAAGTTGTGGGAAAAATGCCAGCCCTCCCATGATGCTCTCCGTCAAACCAATTGGCATCTATCTGTCTATGGATGTAGACAATGTCCCCTTTTTGCAACGTGAGCTCCCTAAACGAAGGAATGAGGAGATTAAATCTAATTAAGTTCCAAAAACAAGTTTTTTAATTAATTTAATCTGATATGTGAATTCCCAGAAATAACAATGAAATGAAGAGAGGTTAGATGAATGGATATGAAAAAGTTGAAAAACAATATCTTACTTGGGCGACTGCGCTTGAAAATTAAACTTGGCTCGTGCTGCTTTCATCTGCAACACATCATTAGTTTGTTTTTAAGACATGCTTAAAGTTAGGTAAAAGTATATCTGCAAATAGTACCTTCTTTTCTTCCTTCTTTGGTGGGAGGGCCATGATTTCATTTGCAGGAGAAAGACGATCTATTGAAATAAGACCATGTTGTGAGCCGTAACACGCTGTAGGTATCAACCCCATTGTAAGGCTTGCTCAGTCTCAAGCAACTTCCAAGGAAAACAATTGGATAAAGCTAATCTCCACTTCCTATTTGCTTCCCCTCCACCCAACAACCCACCACTACAAGAAAAAACATCATAAGTATTTATGCTTTCCTTTGGAAGATTTTGGTCAGAAACATAATAGAGAATTGTTTAAAATCCCATTTTTAGTTTAGTTAAGCCTACAAAATCTCTTCTACGTTTATGAGAAGATCATGTGTCTGAAAGTTAACAAAGTCCTCATTTACCATATGAAGGAGTCGAGGCAGGGGAAGAGCCCACAGATCGCTGGTTTGGCTGTCTTGATGAAAATAAATGGCTGCAAAAGAAAGAAAAAAGCCATTGTAAACGTTGATCACTTCGTCTTTGTATAAAGAATTTCCTTTGAGAAACACTCGGGCCATTGTTTTCAGGTTTACAATACATCTGGTTACCACATTACATCAACATAACTTCAATCATTGTTCATTATTGCCTTAAGACAACATTTTCCCAACAAATGACATAGCAAACATCCATTTAAACATTCATAGCACCTAATTTCCTTGTCGTCCTGCGTCAATATAAGTGTATTCCTACTTGGAATTGCTTTTATAAGTCCCAATGCTGTTGTTTTAAATGGGCATTTCCTGAACACCATGCTGTGTAAGTGGTGTTTTCTTGAAAGGTCACGCGCTCCTCTTTGGCAAATAACTGTGTGAGATACCTCCAAGAATGTATAACTCACTTGGAGGGAGACATGGAATGCGGCATAAGCTACAAATATAGTATTTAAATGTTGTTACAAGATCAAATGCCTTCCAACTGTGGGGGCAGCACACAGTCAGCTGACTTGTATTATTAGCTGTTGCATCCAATCACATTGTTTGTTTGGCATCCAGCAGCACCTCAGATATGTGAAGATTAACTATAAGTCCAGAATCTGTCTTGAGCCTATAGCTAAACTTTTCTCCTATCAAAACTGTAAAACTACAGTTTCTCATATTCAAATACAACAAAGCAACTAAAGAAGGTATATTTTGTAATACATATGCCTAACTATATAGCATGTAATCCACTCACTTATAAGTATCAGTCTTTGGTGCTGTCGTCAGGTGTCTTCCTTGGGGCTCCTGTAATAAGAACGCATGTTAATCCATGTTTGTTCCCTTCTGCATTCACTCCTGTGTGCATTCCGGCTTTGAGGAAATCTCACAACAACTCCGCAACAAAGTAGAGGTGCTGACCACTCCCAGAGGAGCAGAAGTCCCCTGGGTCCTATGTTCTCCATGTACACAGTTCTGTCTGAGCTTCTACAGTGATTTGATTATGTCTACAGCTTATAAAGCAAATTGAATCAGGCAAAAGTCATTCACGATGAAGTTTAAATTAAGACTCAAGCAAAGGAATGTTGCTATGGAAGGGGAGGGAGTAAGCAGGCAGGCAAAAGAGAAGATCGTTCATGGACAAAGGACAACAAGAATCAAAAGCAAGCATTTGGTTTCACGGATTCATGCAGGCGTCTTGTGGATCAGAGGAGGGGAACGACGTGGATGGGGCAGCTAAAACAGGTGATGATGGGAGGAGGATGGATGGATGTTTGGGGCTCAGTACCTCACCCCGGGCAGGATGCTGCTTCTTCTTCTTCTGGGACAGTCTCCTCTCCAGGCCCTGGATCTCGGAGTCCAGCTCGGCCTCAAATCGGCTCAGCTCAGAGACAAGAGTGTCCTGAGTGTCCATGTTAGAAGTGTAAGGACCAAGTTAAAAGATGATGATGAAACTCTAATGTCAACCCTACAATCCTACAATGTCCTGGTGAGACTAAGAAGGAAGGTTGTTATCAGAGCTTACCTCAATTGAAGGTGGCTTTAGTTGTTCCGGCTCCTTCTTTGGGGGTACAGGTAGATGGGTCTAAAGAAATAAAAAAAGGTCAAAAACAGAATTCAATTATCATGGATTATTAGTCCTTTATATGACACCAAGGGACAATAAACAGTTTGATAGAAAATCCAATCTAAATTAACTCCTAGGAAAAAAATGGGGTATAGACTTTTGGATGGAGGTAATACAATACATCTAAGTAACTCCTCACTCACTATCCTCACAGTTGAGACAGACAAGTTAAAAAGAGAGGACTCACTCAGTCATTCAACTCTCAGACCAAAGCATCAAATAGTGACTCACTGGGCTCTTTTTTTTTTTTTTTTACAACTATGCAAAAGAAAACGTTTTCTAAAAAGATTTTAAAAAACTTCTTTGGTCAGATTAGTTCATGATAAAAGTAAGTGAATAAATCTAAATGCAAATAGTTACCACAATAAATGTAAAAAAAAAAAAAACACACACAGCTTTTGCTTGGATCTGAATACCTGACTTTAAAAGGTTAGTCTGGCCTCGGACCTCACTACAATAATGTTTTTGGCTGAGTATGCAGTAAAAGCCAAAATCCTTCTTCCCCCAGTTGGAAGTCACCGCTGCTGCACCTGATATGGTCTGCTCTAAATGCCGCTCTGGGAATAGAACATTGGCTGCCGTCATAAAAAGTGAAATGAAATAATCTCCATGCTGTGAGCCATTATACTCCACAAGAGGTTAACGCCATAATACGGATCACAAGACACCTCTCTTACTCCCGTGGGCGGCGAAAACAAAGATGCCTTTTCTTCCCTCACACTTACACTGGGCACAATATGCAACTGATCTGGGACAATGTTGCAAAAGAGCCCCACACTCAAACACTTTAGGGATGTCTTTAATATGTAGGTAAGCACAGAAGAAGGTAGACATTACATCACTTAGCTAGAACTTCCATGTGTCCATCCCTATGATTCAGTGAAATTACTCATAAAAGTTCTTGTAATTATTGTGAAGTGTGACAAAGATAGGATGCTTTAGTGCGCACGTAAATGGAGTTTGCACATCTGGCGGTGACAACAAGTAGCTATGCAAACACGCTCACGAGTTATTGCGTGCGAAGCCAAACTACATGAACTAATTCTAAAAAAAAAGATCGCCTATCCTAAAACTTCTAGTAAAAGCCAGAATGAGAAACAATAGAAAACCGCAAACAGAAAAGGCTGGTTCAATGGATAAAAGTTAATGGTGAATAATGTTGCCACTGGAGCTCTTACCTGATGGTTGGTCTCAGAAGTGGTGTTCAGTCCGGGCTCATAGTCGAAGATACTCTTTGGTTGGCGTGGTTGCTTGTCTGTGGTCTTATCTACGTCCGCACTCCTGAAACATTACACCGCGGCACACACAAAAGTGGACAGCAACTTAATCACGGCTCCATTGTCAGCGCTTGTAAAAGCAAATCCTAACTTGTCTGCGCCCTCAGCACGAGGCTTTAGAGTAGTAAGTGGTATTCATAAGAGACATATTGACAAATGTGTACAGTATCTTTGTAACAAGACCCCATTCAGTTATATGAAACAGCTTTTTCAACTTGTCATGATCTCATTGCAATAACTGATTATCTGTACAGACAAGCAGCTGGTTCAAAATGTGCATAACGTTTGTTATATTGTACTTGTGCAAGGACAACATGATTGACTCTAATCTATTTTAATTGTGTGTCCCAGGACACTCATGAACTCACCAGTCTGGTAAAGCCCCATGTGGTGTCAGTCTGAACAGACTTGTGTCTATTTCATTGTTGTTTTCTGTGTTTTCTTGGTCGATTACTGTGAAACAGTGAAGGATTATATTGTAAATTAAATTACATTGAGGCTGTGGAGAAATTCAAGTTTATCAACTTACCTTGAGGTGACCACCGCTCTGACTCTTCAAAATCTGACTCTAAAATAAGAAACAGGATAATAATAGTTTATTTAGCCCTTAAGCAGAAAGCCCCTTGAGATAAAAATCTATTTCTAAGGTAAACCTGAGCAGAGGTGGCAATAAACTAATTATTTTTACATAAATACTATACTGTATTATTCCCTTTATCAGTACTTTACTTTAGTACTTATTGTTCTGACAACTTTTTACTTATACTCCTTACTTTGAAACAGAACTATCTGTAGTGTTTATTTCTTACATATTAAAACATGACATTGTACCTTGCAGATTTGGAAATTATTGATTAAAATTGTTGCCATACCTGCACTTCTTTGAGAATTACAAAAGTATCATTCAATTCAATTGAATTCTTTGTATTCTTGTATAGCCCTACATCGCTATAGTAGTTATTGACTTTACAAAGTTGTGGATTTGCCAACACAAATCAGAGAATCAAACAGCTCAAACACAGAGAACTGCAATGATAACAAACACTTAGGAGCAATTGGTCCATGGAGGATGAAAAACGTCCATAAATGTCCTTAAATGTTAATAAATGTCCATAAATGTCCGTAAATATCCTTAGACCCTCCCGCATCGGCAAGGAACTCCAGATATTGCCATCTGCGTCTTTGGCAATGATTTTAGGCAGACAGTATAATGCAATGTATCCTTATCATGAGCCCCCCTCCTATGTATGCTGGATACAGGTGTTTGGAGTACTGCTTTTGATTAGTTTTCATTTTTCAAAACACCAGAATTGTAAA
This sequence comes from Pomatoschistus microps, assembly GCA_029875035.1. Lineage (NCBI taxonomy): Eukaryota > Metazoa > Chordata > Actinopteri > Gobiiformes > Gobiidae > Pomatoschistus > Pomatoschistus microps. Next base: position 168 of record JAPMNZ010958886.1, on the reverse strand, counting down.
GCGCTTTGTGTGACCCTGGTTCACACACTTACACCATTTTTCAATTATATCACTAGAGATTAGGTACAATGGTGGAAAAAAACTGTAGTAACTGTAGTAGTTTCTTAAATTATATTGACACTATAATCTTTTCCCCATTTACCCTCTTAAGTAATGTTTTTAACAGGA
>JAPMNZ010958884.1:0-10343 GCA_029875035.1 Pomatoschistus microps | reverse complement strand
AGAGGACAAATTAAATTCTATGAATGTGTAAATGTAAATCAGAAGGTATGTAATCTAATATGTCCAAAGCCAATGACCTGATAGTGTGATCAATTGTATTGTCATATGAAATAAATATCATGTCATATAAAAATGAATAAATAAATAAAATAAAATCAAACATTACATCAGAAGAGAACCCACACAATCATCATACCTGCCCCTCAGTATCCTCCTCAGTCCCCTCCTCACATTAGGCCTGGACTTTGGGATTATATGAACACTTTCTCTGTGGTGTGTGGGGTAGCCCCGTCCAACACAAAGAAACACTTGGGGACAGGATTAGCAGGCTTACAGCGGATTCACATATGTCCAGTTCAAGCAATTGGTATTCAAAGCTTTACACTTTCTAATGCCACCAAGAGAGAGCAAAGGCATTGGCCGCACCTTTATGAGCTGGACTCTTTTGCTGGGCCAACAATGAGGACTGTGAATGCAAGTTTTTAATGCTTCGACTCTGGGGATCTCATTGTTGGTGAACAATCGAAGACAGTTTTTGTATGGGCGGTCGGAGTGGTAGAAGCAGACATGCAGATGGAGGGATGTGGAGCTAATGTGAGGGAGATTGTCCACATATTTGGGAAAAGGCCTTCTCTGCCTCTTCATGACCACAAAGCACATCTGAAGGGGACTCTTCAGATGTGTCAAAGGTAAAAGAGAAAAAGTGTTTTAAGTCTTATTCTTTTAAATAGTGCATGGTGAAGTGTGTGTGGCAGGTTCGATTTTTTTTGTGCAAACTATTATAATAATGTTGTCCTGATAAAAATTGTTTTAGATTTATAATTTAATTTCTTGTTGCGACAGAAGACGCTACGTAAGAAACAATGTGACAACTGCAGCAAAACTCCTTCTATGTGATCAGAAAAAAATATCTTATAAATTACATTCTAAGAACATATTTTAGTGAAAGTTAATCATTGAAATGCTATAACTGTGTATGTTGTGAATGGATGAGTTCTGTCTATGTCGGATTGTGTCACTTCAAAACTAGCATTTTTTTAAATTCACAAACTTGAAAAACTAAACAAATGATTATCAAAAATAAATGTGTCTTTGTCCTGCATGCTACCAGCCACACACGTACAATATAAGCCCCATGCACAGTTTAACATGATCATAATATAATCATCACAACAGCCCGGCCTATACGCACTAAAGTTTCTCGGCTCACCGCGGGCCGTCATAGAACAGTCAGGGAAAGACAATCTGTTCTGCTCGAAGTCAAATAAAGGCCTTTAGGCCTAAAAATCATTCATTTTGTTCAAAGCAAAGGATAATGCATTCAGTAAAATTACTTTTAATACGTTTTAAGCCAGGGAATACATTACAAACGACGTGTGGCTCCTATATATTATGCAAATGGCGAATATATCCTAACAACTTAGCTTTTAATTCTATCGCTAAAAAAGGTTGATAAAATGACATTAGAATATTTACGTATGAAAGAAGGGGAAAATAAAGGAGAAGCGAAGCAGAGAAGCGATGCCCCTGACTGCGCGCTGATAATGACAGTGAATGGGGCAGTCCCAGCTCCCTTCAACCCGCGGCCGAATAGGAACGCTCCGAGCCCGGCGTGGGTATAAAAGCCTGTGGAGGAGGCGCAGTACAGACACACACTGACACAGCAGTGCACAGGAGCAGTGCACGGGAACAGAGCACGGGAGCAGAGCTGAACCAGAGGAGAGAGAGAGGAGAGAGTGGGAGGACCCGCGCACATAAAATGAATTCCGACTCCAGCGCGAGCAGCAGAGCATCTTCCCCGGACATGGATGAAATGTTTTTACGCGACCACCACCACCTCCCGCACCACATGGCGTCTGTGTCCTCCACCTCCAGCAGCGAGCGCCACAAGATGACCCCCGAGCACCTGCGCTCCGACAAGAACAGCAGTAAGTACAAGCTGAAGAAGCAGGTGACTGAAGAGGAGATGTTCCAATTGCGCCTCAAGATCAATGGGCGAGAGCGCAAGCGCATGCACGACCTGAACCTGGCCATGGACGGACTGAGAGAGGTGATGCCCTACGCGCACGGCCCCTCCGTGAGGAAGCTGTCAAAGATCGCGACACTTCTCCTCGCACGGAACTACATCCTAATGCTCACCAGCTCTCTGGACGAGATGAAGCGGCTGGTGGGAGAGATCTACGGCGGACAGCACTCGGCCTTCCACTGTGGGACCGTGGGGGGTCACCCCGCAGGACACTCGGGGGGGCCTGTAGCGGCCGCGGTAGCAGCAGCAGCGGCGGCAGCGCATCAGGTTCATCCACTGCTGTCCAGCTCTGTCTCCGGCCCTCTGCCAGGCTCGCTTCCGGGGTTGCCCTCCATGAGACCCCCGCACTCCCTGATGAAAGGCTCGCCCCCTGCTCCTCCTGCGCTGCCCCTGGGTTCCGGCTTCCAGCACTGGGCAGGACTCCCGTGCCCCTGCGCAATCTGCCAGCCTCCTCCACACATCCCCATCTCATCCAGCGGCCTCACGAGGCTCACGAGTGAGGGCAAAGACAATATGAAATGACCCCCCCTCCCACAGACTGGACAAACACTGTACAAAGTCTATATATACATGTTTATAAGTTGTATAGGGCGTGTCTGGGCATCGCTGCATGCTGTCTATATGTTCTCTTTATTTGAATAAATATTAACTTTATTTTTCCTTGTAACAAGGACTTATAATTTTGCTAGAGGTGAAAGGCGGACCTGGTCATGCGTTATGTCGTGTGTTACGTGTAGTGGCACCTGACTGCCTGGACTTCTTTATTTTAATGTGATTTTGATAAAAACGAGGAGTGCCCTGAGAGGACTTGTCTGTATTGTGTGTTATGTGCACTCTTTTTTCTGCATGGTGTTAAAAACAGCAATGACCCAAGCATGACCGTTTTGCTGAAAAGAATTTCTTATGCCAGAGACCATGTCTTTATTTTTGTACATTGTTGATTAATGATTATATTTATTATTGCCAACTCCTGAAGACTATTTCAATAAAATCCAGATTCAGATCATTACTCTCTGAGTTGTTTACCATTTATTTTCACATTGCTCTGCCCCTCATTTTGTGTTTCACTTGCATGTTCACAAATAATATTATTAAGTAGGCCTGTAATATGTTTAGGAATTAAAAGTTTCCTTCAACTGCGTAGGCCGAAGTAAAGTATCTTAGCCTATAGGGAAAGGATGTATTCTAAAAACTTAATAAGAACACACAATTTTATTATCTCTTCAACGTGTCCATAAACGGCATGGCCTGGTTGGATAAAGGCCACCAAATATTTATTCTTATTGATTTCACATTTTAGCGTCTGTCATTTAGCAGATAAATAAATATATCCCTCTCACAGTTATGCACCGCCCTGAACAGAGACAGTTTCATGCAGAGAGAACAGACTTTTTGGTAGAAGTCAAATAGTGACGCCCAGGGGAGATGCGTGCGCCGCTAATGGAGCCCGGCGGAACACGTCCCTGCGCACCCGAGCGGTTTGCTGCCACCGTGTCCCTTGGGTGCTGCGCCTCTCATCTCTGCGCAGACAGAATGTATGTTTGGGGAGATTACAAGTTAATTGTTCACGGGGGACCAGCTGAGGAAAGACATCAGAGACCGATGTGCGCGGGATTACAGGCTCCTGAAACAGATATTCAGACCACCGCCGCGGCCTCCTGAGTCTATGAGCGCGGATTAAACAGAGCGAGGCCTTTTGTAACTTGTGTTCTGTGTTCTGTGTTTTGTGTTTATGCCTGAGTTGGGGAAGCGCTGAAAGACTTCGCACTTCTCTTTTTGTCTTTAGGAATGAGTGCAGAGTGCGCGGACTGCCAGATGGGATGTAAATAGCTGGGAAGCTGCAATGGCCTTTTAAGCGCACAACACTGACGCGGATGTTGTCAAGGGAAGCTGCAGTTTTTGTGAGTTAATAGTCATGAGCCCGGATAATTACTTAAGGTTTATTATGCGCGGCTTTCAAAGGAAATGGACTCTTCAATAGGCGCAGAAATACTTCTTAATTCTGGCTAATTAGGAGCCGAGTTAAGCAGAGAACGGCTGCTGCCAGTGCGCACAGAGCAGGCGGACGGACCGACACGGATAAACAGTGATGTTAATGATATGCAGCAAGACAAATGGAGCAGATGTAAATGAGGAAGGAGCCCGACTTTAAGCGGGACAGTGTACAGGAGAGGTCTGCCACTCACGAGATTAAGCTATGTAGAAGATGCATTTAGTAAAAGCTTAATTGGTGGATTATCCTGTGTTCAAATAAAACCAATAGCTGCAAACAACAGAATAAAATGGGATAATCTTGTGCAATAGATTTGCATTTGACTTATGAATTAGTTTATTTAGGGAAATTATTCATTTATTTTTTATGAAATACATGAAAGGTTACAATTAATTGAGGTTACAATAAAATAAAATTCACTTTCAATACCTAAACAATTATGTTTTAGTCGACTACTTTTCGAACGCGTATCTTCAATTTAATTCTAATGCAAGGCTCAATGCAGATGCAGGGCACTAACAATTAACCCTGAGTGAACTTCCCATAAATCTGTGTTGCTTTTAAAACATTGATGACTAAATGAACTTGTAGATGTCACGGGGTCTTTTCATGGGCCTTGACAAAGTGCAGCTGCTTCCACATCGCACACCTGTTACTAGAGGAGTCATTGAGGTCTAACATATTTTAGAGCTCTATTGCCTTTGTCTGGACACTTCTTTTGGCGCTTTGACACATGCTAACAAGGGCCAATACAATACGCTTGCCTATAAATTATAACTACACTACGATGAAAATAAAATCAGTTATAAAGTATTTAACACGTCGTATGGGCAAGTTCTTATCAATTGAAAGTTAGTTGAGGCCAAATTTTAATAACTGCTCTTAAGAAAGTTTACATTAAACAAACCTGTAATTTTTTCAAACTGGATTTTCAGGGAGATTTTTAGGTCACAATATCTGAATAGACCTGATGTTTTTTTGAGACAGAAGGCACCATGTTTTGTGATAGTTGCAGCCTCACTCCTCAGATTTTTTGTAAGAGGTTTGGCTCATGTATTTTCTAGCTTCAAGCGTTATGGCCAAGTCTAGCAATTGAAAATAAATTTCCCCATGATCAGGGTTGGTGCCCCCAAGCACAAGTCTTTCTCTGGAACAAAAGCAGTTGAGTGGATAACTTATTGACCATGTGTGACAGCTGATTAGAAGCACTTGTTCTGTCTCGATAGTTAGTGAAGCAGGTGCATGGTCCATTCTCTTCATCCTACGCTGCCCTAAGGGAAGCCCCCTGGGAGCCCCCCCCCCACACCCAACCCCTCCCGGCCCCATAACCCACCGGCACCTCAGCTGATTTTGCACATAATGTTTAACTCGTACTGCCAAAACAGTAAGCATATTTCCATCATAAGAGCTGCTCTGCTATAGCCATTAGCGACAGGCCTCATTTGCATGTTAATTGTGCATTGAGGAGGTGCTGTTGACACTTCCCTTTGTCCACCCGGGGTCCTCGCGACGGAGTGGGAGGAGAGCAGCATACGTGTGCGGTCTTTTAATATCAGCCTCGACGTGTCATCTGCTGCTGGAGCCTGTCAGTGATTGTGAGGCGTGGACATTGTTTAGAGGAGGACATGTCAGCTGAAAGTAAGTATGATAGAAGTAACACTGACTGGAAGACAATATTTTTGAACTTTTCAATATAAATAGAGAAAGACTTTTATCTAAATCTCAGACCAGGGCAAAGTGATTCATGTTTAAATCCACATTAGAATATTTGAGTGGAGGACTGTATTTGTGTCTATTGTGTGTACTTACTGCCGCACGTGCCACTGTGCATGGGCAGCACGGTGATAGTGGATAGCACTCTTGCTTCTCAGCAAGAAGGTCCTGGGTTCAAATCCCGGTCGGACCATGGCCTTTCTGAGTGGAGTTTGCATGTTCTCCCCGTGTCTGCCTACCACTAAAAATATGTGCAATAGTTCTGGCATGCGCCTCCTGTACTGGCGAACTTACTCCCATCTCTGTGTGCCCAAAAAAAAATAACAATAGTAAACCGCTTTGAGGCTCTAGTTAGAGTGAAAAGGCGGTATATAAATAAATACTTACTTACTACTTACTTACTTGTATAGAATCATTTAAGAAATGTAATGTAGATTTAGTACTTTTGATTCACATCCTGTATCTGAGTGATCTTAAAGAACTCCATTCTCAACAAATGTTTGATGAGAGATTGGTCTGAGAAGAGAAATGACTACATGGATTTGATGCACTATTTCATATATTTGATATATTTTACTACATCAAATACATGTTTTGGTTTTGCACTTAAAACATTGCACTCTGAACTATACCGTTGCTAGAAGAAATTCAAATCCCACAAAACATTAAACAGTGATTATATGAAAATATATCTCACAAGATACAAAGAATGCGTCTCTGTATACGGTCTGAAAGAAACAAAATTACGAGTTCAACTTATCACCACTTAAAACCAACAGATGCTGCAGGCGGAATTTGTCAACGTCATTTTAAAATACATGAAAAGCAGCAGACAATAGATTTTTCACCACCTAGCAACACATTGTCTGTAATGAATGGCTTGGACCACATCTGTAACACATTAGTAAATGCCTTATACAGCTATTTATCACAACTTATGGATACTTTCTCAAACATTTGTGCGATCATAAATAACACGTCATCTGAAACTTTCACCACAACTATTTGCTACACACTCTCGTGATATAATTGTTCATCATAGTTGCAAATATTTTACAGGGCAAAACACAAGGAGCACAGGGACTGGCCTCTTGCTGGTGCCCAGAACGAGCCATGGGGAAGCAGCTAAAATCTGGGACAGTCTTCCTGAAAATGTGAGACTGGCTTCTTCTCTGACAGGTTAAAACAGCTGTGCATACAACTGAGGGATTTTATTTTCACTTTTTTTAATGGACTGTGATTGCTTATGATTTTAATGGTTGTGTGCCTGTATCTATCTTGTTTTGTTAAGCACGTATGAGCTGTGCTATACAAATAAACTTGCCTTGCCTTGCATTCGAACTAAGCAGGATTAGGCAGACAATCGTTGACACAAGCTCGTTTTGGTGCAACGTAAATACAGCTTTTGGTGGCCGGTTTCTGGCCGTATGCGTCAGCGGTAATGTCCTCCCTACAGTGACAGACAGATGGCCTTCAGTGCTCGGATGTAAAAAAAACAGCTCGCTCTGAGTGTTTGACGCCGTGCCAGTCGCCTGCAGTTTGGAGACTCCCCACGAGAGAGGAACTGTCCTGACACCGCTCAAAACCAACTGTCCTTGATTGTCCACTGTGTGTAAATGAGTCAGTGAGGCCAGGGGGACACAGATGTTACAGCGACACTATACGCAATTAATATAGATTTGACAACAGTTCCAATGATTAGTAACGAATATGTTGGACTTTCAGGAAACAAACTGTTTGAAAAGCCTTGTGATCAAAGTTCATGATTATAAAAGATGGCTGTGTAAATATGCACACTCAATTTGCAGATTCTCATCAGTAAGGGGGGCATTTGATATTGGCTCATAACAAATACAACAAGTAAGGACTATTTGATAATAAGTATTGTTAAAACCACACATGTCACTTTGAAAATGTATGTTTGTTCACAAACAAAGGAATCTGTGTGAGTTATGAGGTCTCAAAATAATCCCAATGGAAAATCAAATGGAAAATACTAATTTTCACTTATTCTCAAAACATTTTTTTCTATAACTTTAATCTCAAAGACATATGCCAACAACAACAACCCCAGAACTCTCTAACGTCTAAACAAACTGTATATCCCTGACTCCTACTGTAAATGTATTTGCCTGTGTCGCTGCCTGGGCCTGGCAGAGAGCTGGCTCACATTTCTCTCTCAGCAGGAAGACCAAAGAGACAAAGTGAAACATGGACGTTAACAGAGAGCCTCCACTGAAGCCAACTATGGACACACGCATAAAGCGATCCGAGTCCAGGGCAGAGTTTGTTGTCAAAAGCATTATGTCAAAGTTGCAGACAGTTTTTCTTAGTTTGTTTGCTTCTGTGATGGATTCATGAAATGTTTTGGGACAATGCTGAAAGGCCACAGGACTCAGTAATGCATATCCATGTTTGAGACAAGAGAAGATAGATCTAGTGGTTTGTTTTAGTGACATTTAAGAGTCACCGCAGAGTTGTTGATACCATACTGTGTCAGAGGCACCAAGTACAGTATAATTCAGAAATCTGACAAACATTCTCTTTAAACAGGTGTTCTCACGTCCCCATGAACTCACGCAGCTTTGGCCGAAATGCAAACAGTGCTCACTATCTACACAACTGCCCTGAGCTCAGGAGGCTACTGCACAGTCACACACCCATACTCGTCAACATTAATAATAATGCCGTTCGTGAAGCAACCCGCCTCCTCCCCGTCATTGCCTCTTCAGTGGGGAATTGTTATGTTTTCAGCTCTGCTGATCGCAATATATTAGAATGATACTGTTTAAGTGTCCCCCCTTTTTAATTTAAAGGCAAATACCATACTATGTAAAAATGAAAGCCTGTGGTCATAAGTTAAGTACGGTATATAATAGTGAACAGGAACTATGATATAGTCATGATTCAAAAGTGTTTTGAAATTCTAGAAATTTAAATAAATTGTGCATAACAAAACCTTTCAAGCCAAATCCAAATTTGAAAAGTTGGGGAACATATGAAGAACATGTCATTGTAATGGTTGAAAGTTTGATTCTGGAAATCAGTTTCCATAACTTTTTATAGTTGTATAAATTATAATAAGTACACATGTAAACAATCATTATTGGCAACACCAGGATAACCTATGATTCGTCCACTTTTCCCACTGATTGCCGCAGGTATGTGATAGCATTGTAATTAGCACCTCTGCCGTTGTAAATACGTGGCTTGGCACAGAACCATGCGCTCTGCTTTCACCAGGCTGACCTCTCTGTCTGTTCGGCCGCGCTGGCAGCAGCACATATACATTACACCTCTTCACTCACTTGCTCTGTCCATATGCTGCACCACTGCCCCCTACCAACGGCTCCCATCCAATCCATCTGTAGAATCACAACAAAGAAACTCTGTCACCTCCTCAAAACACAACCTACTTCATTAGATGGATTCAAATTATAATAATATTAATTGTTTGAAGATAATGACAAATGATGGACTAAGGTTTGGTTGGAATACAGACTGGTGTTACAGATCCAGTGTCAGACAAAACCATGCAGGTACATGGACAAGTCACATCTATTAGAACAATGACAAACATCTGTCAAAAGAAAAAAGTCCTGAACAGACTGGATAGAAGCAATGATCTCGTCAGATCTCAGATGCTAAGAAAGTCAGGGTCTGGTAATGAGTTGTTAGAGTGCAATAATATACCAGGTGTCTATGTGCCAATCATGTTAAATGTTTAATACTTGACAATCTGGCATGCAGTATGTGAGAACCTTGGCTTAAGTGTGACTTTGCTGTTCACAAAACACAGTAAGCATAAATGTAGATGATGCCATGTCATCCCAATTTGAACATTTTGTAAAAGATGATTCTACTTACTGATTGTGATGAATGACATCACACTAGATATGGAAAGCATTAATCATAGAAGACTGTGCAAAATTCCTCTAATCAATGTAGTCAAACATTATTATTTGACAAACTACAGTATCAGTTACACAAGTAATTTGAATGAGTTTTGTCTCTTCCTACAGTAGCAGTTCTTGAACGCAAGAACTTAATCCCCCCATTGTCTTCTGTCTTTTTACAGTAACTTGTTTGTTTTGTCCTTTTTGTGTGTGTGTCAATGTTGGACCATGAGTCCGTAATAAAAGCTTCATTCATTCATTCATTAATGTTCTTTAACGGATTTTTCTTTAATAAAGCTAAACTGTCATAGGCAACTGTAACCCATCCTGGATGCATGAAGTGCAGTGCATGTGTGTGTGTGCATGTGTGTGTGTGTGTGTGTGTGTGTGTGTGTACATGTGTGTGTACAAGTGTGTGTGCGTTAGCTAAAGGCACACTTAGCCTGCTCTTCCCCCTGGCCTGCTTTCAGCTGGCATGACACCGCCTCATTGATGGTGCTGCCAGGCCCACTCCGTCACAGTTGGTGATTTTGATCAATATCAATGCTAACAACACCCAGACAGCTTGTTGGAGAACAAACAAATGTAAATAATCTGTCAACGCGTGCGGCTGACACACGGGACGTGGGTGGCTGGGTGGCTCATGGAGGAAAAGAGTACGACTGGAGTAATTCACTTAGAAACAGAGATATTTAGAAAAGTTTAATTTGAACAA
>JAPMNZ010958854.1:0-21432 GCA_029875035.1 Pomatoschistus microps | reverse complement strand
TCCTTTTAAACTGCCCGCTTTGCTGTGAGAGGGTTGGCAGGAGGCTGGCCAGGCTGAGTGATTGGCTGAGGCTCGAGGCTGGCAGAGCTTCGTGATTGGCTGAGGCTCGAGGCTGGCAGAGCTTTGTGATTGGCTGAGGCTCGAGGCTGGCAGCGTTGTGAGACTGGCAGCTTGAAAAAGGGGGAATTTGCACTCGGTCTTTCAGTCTGAATATCCGCCTCAGCTTCATGTAATTCCCTCGCTATGAAGAATCCACAACTACTAACTTATGCAAAGACACAGAACTCTACTTGTGTTGAATGTAACAGTTGAGTAAACTGTAGACATGGACCGAACCAAATCATAATAAATGTTAATTTCTATTCCTAAAGAATGTTGCACTATAGTACTATATAGTCTGGCTACACTGGACTAAACTTTAGTTCATTGTTTTAGCTCCTGGTAATATGAATTTTGTCTCATGACTATTTTTGGATAATCTTGGATCTAACTCCTAAAAAAGGGAAAGCTGCCTATATCCTCTGATATAGGATAAAGTTTTTTAATGTTTATCTTTGACAGTGTTTTGTGCATGTTTGACTCTCTCCAGCATCATGTTGCTGTTCACTCATGTTTCCTGACTAGAGAATCTGTTTAACAGAGTTTACTGATACAAAACAACCGTGATACATAATTGTAGGGCAGATTCGATGTAACCTATTTTGATACAATTCAGTAAATAAGTAAATAAAGATAAAGACTTTTGCCAAATGCTCAAGTCTATTATAACATAAAAACAACATTATTGGTGCATATATCTTCTATTGAGTGAAAAATGTTTGTGGAAAATCCCCTCAGCCTCCTGCTTCTATTTAGAAAGTGTAGATATAGTATCTTATCTAAATCTTATTTAGCTACGTATGCATATGACCACTTTTTTTTTAAACTGTTTTTTTATAAAATATGTTTCATATGTATTTGCACCATTTGTATGTTTTATTGTCTGTTTTTGATTGCTTGTAAAGCACTTTGGGTTACATTGTATGAATTGTGCTTCATAAATAAATGTGTTTTGATTTTTATATTTGATCTCTGACTATAATGAAAACAAAATCTGAACCTTCCAGGTTTTGTTTTAATAATGAAATTAGGATCTATCTCTCAAAGCTGTTCAGCGCCTCGCTTTCCATCATTACTGTGTGAGGAGAGAATGAAACAATATCTGAACTCTGAACTGTCAAGACATTGGTCTGTAAACATGCACTATATAAATAAATAAAGGTTATTTACTCTCAGCTTTAACCGTTTGTCTGCCTTAACTGAACTGTTATAGGCTTAAAGTAAATCTTATGCCTTAAAAATAAGATATTCTTAATGGAGGAATATTATAATCTATTTTATGTTATACATTTCCTTTCACTGTCACTGGAATGATTATTATTATTAGTAGTAGTATTTTTCTTCCCCAACTGGAGCTCTGATGAACAAAATTAGTATATATCAATATTAAATGTTAACATAAATAATATTATTATTTATGTTTTTAAATACAATGATATTCATACATCTATAATTCAGCACAGAGGGGGCTGTCAGGGCTGTCGTATTTAAAAACGTTTAAAAAGCGAGTCCTTGGTTATTGCACGTTACAGTCTGAGCTACATCCATCAAGTGAATATGAGTGATTAACAATAAAATAAATCATGCTATGAAATCATGTTATGTAAATGTCTCCAGTCTGAGATCAATAAAGTCTTATCTGTCTCTGGAAGAGGAAAGTGGTCCTCAAAATGGTGCATGAAACAGGAAGTTGAAAACCATGAATATTGGTTTCATGTGATCACAGTTCAACACCATTAGATTAAATCACCTGCCCTAATTAATTTGTAAAAGCTTTAAGATGATATCCTAGAAAAAAAAACATGTTTCTTCTTACCTTTTCTGTTTTGTAAATACATTTTGTGTGTCCCAACAGAAAGATATTCAAGTCTTGTTCAAGTAACACTTTGTGAACAAAAAGCAGTCTCTATCTTTTTTAGAAATCATTGTATCTGTTACACACTAAGCGAGCTGAGTGACGGTGACCTCTTTTTTCACTTTTCTGTCTGAAACAATACTGCATGTGAAAACTAGAGATAGACTAAGATTAAGATGAAAGAATCCTCATCCCACAGTGGTATACATTTACAAACAGTTTTGGGAGCTCAGCTTTATTACATAGACAATATTAGGTGCTCCAACTTGAGATGGTTTAAACAAATCTGGTTTGCAGTGCGTTAGTTGAAGCAGGATGTATTTCAAAAACCTGAGGTGAGAATAAACTTCCAGCTAAGAAATGATCTGACAAGACATTTAGGCTGGTTGGTTCTTTGAGAATTTTCCAATTAAAGAGCCAGCAGTCACACCCTGGAGTCTCAAACATGTAACACTGACTCTTTACCCTGAAATAGTGTAGCCTGTGACGTCATGCCTTCAAAAATGTCCAAATGCATAGCTCTTCCTAACAAGAACCATGTGGCGTGGGTCTCTTCACCCGGGCCCCCCTTGCAGTCCCCCGTTTCCCCTCAGTGTCCTTCAGCCTCCTGCTCCAGGCACCTCCCACTTCCCTCTTCCCCTCAGAACCTCCGTGTGTTTTTGTTTTTAGGCCTGGCTCTCCCAACAGGAAACCGTACACACTGAGCACATTCAGGAAAGGCACCGGAGGACTGACTTTCCCGTTAAGTTTGGGCACAATAGATTCTGGATTATGTACAAGGGTCAACAGCTTCCTACATTTAAATTATATAAGTTTTACGAAGCCGCAGCGCAGAGCTCCGCCAGCTACTTTTTACCGTTGTTTGGATAAGATCATTTTGTGAGCAATTTAGCAAAGGTGTTAAAAGCACCTTCAAACATCTTTGAGTGATTATAAAGACTCTTCTCTTCTTCAATGGATAGAATTTGATGTGGGCTTTTTTTGCACAATATACAAAAACGAACCAACATGTAAAATAATGTATTTTCATAGCGGCAAAATTGCACAGAATTATAAAGTTAAAGAAACAGTATGTAGTTTATACTGGTTCAAAAAAGTCACTACAATTATAATCCAACCCTTTGTTTACACACCAGGCAACTGAAATGAGTGTCATGATAATTCTGCTTTCTGATTGGATAATCACCCAAATATCCAGCACTTTGACCAGCCCCTCGACAAATATGATTTGTCAAGGGTCTGTAAGTAGTTTTATAAATAAATTGTACAAAGGTCTCTAAGTTATGATAAAGATTATGTAAACATAAGAGCACAGCTGTAGTGTTATGTCCTCTGTGAAGAATTAGAGCCAAAATTGCTATTTACATAAAAAGAAAAAAATCAATGTGAAATCGATCGACTAAAACAGTTTCAACACAAGTACAAGAGACCAGTGTCAAAAAACAATTTACTTTTTTTTATTGTTGTCTCTCACTCCACACAGAGATGGCAGCGTTGTCTAAACAGAAAGAGTAACATGTCATGAACAAACCACAACATCATCTTTTGCGTACTTGTGAGAAAGATCCATGTGAGTCACTGGTTGACACTTTGGGCTGAGAGCTGATTGGCTGAGTGAGGGTGGACTTCTCTGTTTCACTTTTCTGCCTGAAAAAGCTGATCTAAAGATGTGACAGATGCTGAAAATACATGCCGTTTTCTAAAGGTATGAACTAGTTAGATCGATTTGATTATATCGTTTATATTTTTAGGTGTAGTGGCTTTAAGGGGTCAGGGAATACAAACAAGAAATACTTTTGATAAACAATCCAGTCTTTCTTTGTGCTTTATTGGGGCTAATTGAGCTGCAGTTATTATGAAGTGCTGGCTTTATGAGTCTTAGAGCTGGGTGGTGTGTGGTGGTTCTGTGCAGATGTGAAAGGCGCTTGTGTGTCTGTGAGAGCGAAGGGAAAGAGGAGGAGATAAAACTGAGCAGGCTGACTGAACTGGAGCTAAAAAAACAACAGGAAACTCCAGGCCAGTCTAGTGTTGTTTCTGCTCAAGCCTTCGGAGGAAGAGTGCTGCCACGTCCTACTGCCAAAGTAGCATCTAAAGATCAAGATCACAACTATCATCAACGTACTGAAGCGTGACGTCATTTCTGAAGAAAAACTGGGAGCGAATGCAAGCTTTTCGGGGGTTCCACACTGAGATTTACCATTTTTCTGACCCTTTCGCTTTAACGTATGGATCCGTGGAAAGGATATACAGGTTTTTGTCATTGGGAGCGTTAAGAGAAGACACATGAGGAATAAAACAGCGAAACAGAAGTCCAAGAAGAAGAATGTGACTGACAATGTGTTCGGCTGTGACTTGATCGAGCATCTACAGAGCACAGGACATGATGGTAAAGAGTTTGGAATAATAGTTATATCAAGAACAGCTTAAATGATCCCAGGTGGATGAGTCTTGGAAAATGGAATGAATAGTCAGTAAAGGTTGGGGTGCCTCAGCCAATGGAATAGTGCAGTGAAAATATACATGTGTTTTAGTTTATGCACGCTCATTCATTCACCACTGGCAGGATTAAAAGTTCTGGGTGAGGCTCTCTCATATTTTAAAAGACTACATTGACTGTTTTATATTACTGACAGAGAACTGGGCGGTGACTGAAGAGATGAGAACACTTTTAAAAGTATGACAAAGGAGTTATTTCCAATTAGGCTCTTGTTTCAGACCCACAATGGCTGGAACCTTTTTAACATTGACAACATTTCCTGAAAACGATAAAATTGACAATGTGCAGTGACAGGCTGAATGAATAGGGTTGAAAATAACTTAAGGAAGAGGCCGCTGGAGTGGACATGAGCGCGGAGAGGCGGGGTGAGCGGGACAGGAAGTGAGGAAGGAGGTGTCCCATTGTGCTCCATGGAGTGGATGTCCAAGAGACTTGTTGTCCCTCCACCACTGATACAGACATATTATCTATAAAGTATGTTCAGACGAAAAGAACCTCCTTCATTCAGTTATCTCGGACGAAACATAAATAAGTGATGTTGGCCAACTCCTATCCTTTACTTTTAAATAAAGAGCTCAGTGAAAACTGTAATTACAGAATGCTTAGCTTAGACTGAATTATACAGGACTGTTAGAGACAACAGAAGCAGCATGTGCACAATTATTTTCTTAGTGTTGTGTGTATGACATTCACTTAGTTTATCATCACAGTTCAGTATGAGAGAGCAGTTCAACATGCACAATTATTCTAACTTCAACAGTGAATCATTACCTCCATTAGTGTTCATGTTTCCAATATCAGTGTAAGTGCAAGTTTGCAGATTGGAAAAGAAAATGGACTCGAACATATTTAACAAATGTGGCCTCAGACTGAACCCGAGTCCCAAATGACACTTTTACACACTATTCTCTTGTTTATAGTGTGTAAACAAAGCTAGACAAGAGGACAGTTCAGTAAAGTCAGCCATTGAGAAGCTGCAACCTCCTCATTCACTATCGAGAGCAAACAACTGCTGTCTGTGTTCCACATTATTCACTTTTCTCCAGTCTTTCTCTGTGCACACAACAAAGAGAGCAGTTGAAGTCCTTGGGGCTGCTCATCAGGGCTACACCACAGGCATGTCACCAAAAGTCTTAATTAAACCTAATTCATGAGAATGTAAGTGCTGCAGATTCGTGGAGTCTCCTGCTATTACTGGGACTTAAAATACTTTCTTAGGTTTAGAAAATTATACCATTTATTGGCTTATGTTCATGTACGCTCTTTGAAGTCTCCAAAACAGGCAGAGTTTACTGAAAAATGAAAATGTGTTACAGCAATTTGTCCTCTATAAAAGGTACAATTTGAAAACAAGAGGCAACAATTACTGCATAACTTTGTGTACAGTGTGGTATACACTGTGCCACCAGATGAAACGTTTCTCTGTCTTTATTTCAAAGTAAGAGATCACCAACTTATGTTTTTTTTTCTATTGAACTATAAAAACTCTATTCCAATCTCGAATGAACATGGTTTGAATCACACTGAATGTAAATGTTTCAACATCTCATGATCTCACCATGACACCCACTATCAGCATCGTTTTCCCAGATACAGTATAATACGATCATCATTTTGGGAGCTAGAAAGAGGAAGTTGTGACCAGACCAGAGTCAGTGTGTAAATCACACGCTGTATCCAAACAAACTAAATCTGATATATCAGGGCGGTTGTGTGTGGGCCAGTGGTCAAAATTTCAAAAGCACTTTTCTATTAGAGGAAATGTCGTAAGTAATACCGGCTACAAGGATTGGGTGTGTCAGCCTTCCTCTGAAACAAACAAACCATTTTTAACTTCCTGCCAATGTCCACCTACATCAGACCCTCATGAATAGAACCCCAAAGCCACAAAGTACAATTACATGTGCAATCGTTTCCTAATCGTGCCATAGAGAATTGAAGATGTGCTTAGACCACAACTCAAAACCTCTTTTGTTACAGTGTTAATGTTTGATCATCTATAGTCCCTCAGGTCCTGAAGAAGTGTGCAGAGTTCATAGAAAAAAATGGCATTGTGGATGGGATCTACAGACTCTCTGGTGTCACATCAAACATTCAGCGTCTCAGGTAAAAAGTCTTAATATAATCACCATTTTACTACAGTCCAATAACATAGATGTGTTTCATTTTGCTGAAGCTGTTGGAAGCTGCAAGAATTACAAATCTGCTGCATCAAATGAGCTGACTTTTTCTCTTGCATTTTTCAGGCTTAGCATAAGCCAAACAGGCTAGTCTTTGGTACCTCCTACATCTGTAATAATTCAAGGAATGCACCAGACAACTAGTCATGAATCCCACTTAAGTTTAAACTGAATGTATCTCATTCACACCAACATGTTAGGATTTTAACTGCATTCCAGAAACTACAAGTTCAGAGTAGTGGTTTAAAGAGACATTTCATTTGTAAATGATTATCACAAATACATTCTGATCATAATTGTCCATGTACTATTTGTGTAGTGTAGTGTGCTAAATGTGTGTTTATGTGCATTTAGGCAGGAGTTCTGCTGTGAGACCTGCCCTGATCTTACAAAGGAAGTGTACCTGCAGGACATCCACTGTGTGGGGTCCTTGTGTAAGATGTACTTCAGGGAGCTTCCCAATCCTCTGCTCACGTATGAGCTCTACTCCAAATTCACCGTGAGTATCCAAATCAATATAATGAGGTAGTAGATTACAGTCAGCATTTCATATGAATGCACCTAAAGTATGGAACAGTCTTCCTGAAAATGTGATACAGGCTTCTACTATGACAGTGGTTTTAAATGTGGATGGATTATTTTATACAAAACACAACAATTCAAGAGAAAAAAACCCCCAAATTGCTCAAATAAACAGCATCACACTGAATCTGTCTACTGATGCATTTAGCAGTGGGGGCATGAGTGGATTTACTCCATAAATTGGGGGCCATCAAATAAGACATGACGGAATTATTTTATTATAATAAAAATAAGTACCTTTTGATTTGTTTATGTTTTTATATGATCAAATTAGGATGAAATTTGAATGTTCTCTTTCCTGTTTTGTAAAACATGTTGCATTTCCTTGTGCATGAAATGTTCTATACAAAAAAACGTACCTTGCCTTCACATTCACTGGATATCAGTGGGCACAGCGCATAACAACTGCATTGTTAACTTTGGCCTCAATACATTTGGACTTCATTATTTGTCTGCATTTCACAGCCTACCTGCAGATGTAAATTGGTCCACAGACGGAGAGGTTTAAGGAATGCTGCTCTGAGAGTGCTCTGTTTACTTATCCGGGTGATTTGCATATCTGGGCATTTATACAGTATTTCTCATGCTACTCGTGCCTGCCTACTGCTTGAAAACAGTAGAGCAGTGTTGGAGCATTGGTAAGGGAAAAAACTGAGAGGAAAGCTGATAAAACTCTTTTTGCCTGAAGGTCAAGTGTGTACTGAAAGGTTTTCAGAATAAATACTGTCTATTTGATACTAGCCATTGAGAAATAATGCTATGTGCCTTATGATATCATAGGATCACAATATTCAATTATTTTGTCACAGGAAGCTGTTTCTGTTCAAGGGGATTGTGAGAAACTTGTCCACATTCAAAAGGTCATCAAAGAACTGCCACACGGTCATTTCAGGTACAGTTTAAACTCTCACTATAATTTAGTACCTTCACAAAGACAAGGTTTCATAGAATAACTGTGGTTGATCTACAGGACTCTGGAGTACCTGACAACACACCTGACACGCCTCGCCACCCAAAGCACAAAGACCAACATGCACACAAGAAACCTGGCCTTGGTGTGGGCCCCTAACCTGCTCAGGTAAATGCTATTGATTTCTAAACACTGTGATAACTGACCAAACTTTTAAACAAATCTGTTTATCATTATCTGTCATTTAGGTCAAAGGATATTGAAGTTTCATGCGGTAATGGAGACATGGCGTTCCAGGAAGTCAGAGTCCAACAGTCAGTCATTGAGTTCATCCTCAACCACACTGATCAGATCTTCAATGGTGGTTCAATCCAAGTGAAACCCAAAGAAGGTGAGGATACATGATACAGCGGCATGTACAATATGGAAAGATAATTAAAACAAAAGAACATTTCCAGGTTTAATGTGCGGGGAGAAGTATGCCACTCTGCCGATCAGTGGAACCTCAGGACCAATGAAACTGATGAGTCTGGAAGAGGCACAGGCGAGATCTCTAAGTCCAAACCATCCTGTGCACAGAGAGCGTCAGAGAGAAAACAGCTTACCTGACCCCAGCACTGCCCAGCTCTACCACACTGTCATAGACATAGACAGCAAGTATGAACTGTTGATATTTATCTGAATGTATTTTTGATTAAACATAAACACACACACACACACACACAACAGACTCATACTAGACAATGTTGTGACATGTGCTATCTTTCTTTAGGAGGAAGTTCTCAGGAAAGTCAAAAAAGTGGAAATCCATTTTTAATTTGGGGAAATCAGTGGATTCGAAGGGAAAACTGAGTCGCAACGGCAGTGTGTTCATCAGAGCACAAGACGTTGCAGGTAAGAAAGTCTTGACAGCTATGTTGTATGTCATTGTGTTTAAAGCTGTGCAATATGCAGGGGCACTGAAATAATTAATATCTAATATTGTCATTACAGAAAAGGCCAAAAGCAGAAAATCTAGGAGCATGGAGTCATTGTGTTCTTTACCAACAGGTAAAAGAAATCAAACAAACAGCATCTATCAAGCACATAACTTACATCTGCTCTTTGTGCCCAGATGATGACAGAAATGGAGCCCGTATTGGACCAGGCAGCATTTTTGCTCCAGATGTTAAGTCTCGGACTCTGGGCTCAGACTCTCTGTTTGACCTGAGTGAAGATGAGCCGACCTGGGAGATTAAAGGGATCAGACCCAGTGGAGCGACAGCAGGATGGACCGCTCATGTGGACCAGGACAGCCCTTTGGGGACATCCCTGCCGGCACAGAGGACACTGCCAGAGCAGCTGAAGGTGTTCAAAGGAGAGGACATGAAAGGGTTCAAGCCCACCTCTCCCAAAAACAGGAGGACACTGTACTCATCCCACAGCTCTTCATCACGACCCTCATTTCCAGGGAGCTTCTTCCCACTGGAGTCCTCCCCACGTCACCAGCGCAGAGCTCTCAACATCTCTGAACCTTTTTCTGTGTCTGTGCCGCTGCGTGTGTCTGCCGTCATCAGCTCCAACAGCACGCCCTGCAGAAGTCTGGCTAAAAAGATACCTGAGTCTGGAATCGGTGTGAAGAGCAACACGGTCCCACAGGAATTCAAGAAGCAGCAAGAGATGAGAATAGAAGAGAAGATCAACAGAGAGGAGGGCAGCTCCATCCAGTCAGAGGGTAAGCAGTCTTATACGGGTAAACTGATATCCTTTTATTCTTTACAAACTTCAGATAACTAATCAGCAAACTCTTTAAAACTCAGATTCAAGAAATGATGGATCTCAAGGGAGTCAAAGAAGTGAATCTGAAGATTCATTCAGTTTGAATGCAAGTCAGAGAGCACTTCCTTGTGGAGAAGATCTACCTAAGAAACTGGTAAAAACACCTACAGTATGTTATATATCAAATAAGAAGATGCATAGTAATTGCAACATAGTAAAAGTCTGTCCAACAAATGAAACCCACAATTACCTCACCCTCTCTTTTTCTATCTCTACTTTTACAGGAAATTGTATCTTCAATTGGGGAAGGACGATGGGCTGATCTCTGCCCAGAACTAAACATAAGTGAACCAGAAATTAAGCAACTTGACCAAACTTTTAAGCCTGTCTTTGGGAAACAGAAGTCGTACGATGGTTTTAAACTGACCCAAGATGTCAAGTCCAAAAGAAGTCAAAGCTCTCCATCCCTGACACTATTATGTAAAGAAATGTCTTCACTATCCTCGCTGAACCATCAGAAGAGTGGATCCGAATCAAATAAAAAACAGCCCTCGGAATCTGATCTATTATTTTCTCAGAGCAAAGACGAACAGTGTCGCATTACAGAAAACACACAGCCCTCTGCAATCACTAAGGAAACAGAGAAACCCCATCAACCAGGTCCCAATATAAAAGCTTTAAACAATAAGGTAACCGAGAAACCAGTTATTTTACAGCAAGATGATACGTTATCGCAGAAACCACTGGATATTCCTGGATTACACACTCACAAAAACAACAGCCTATCCCAAGAGGCACTTAGGAAAAACCTGGTTCTCGAACTTGATATTGTGCCTAGGCTTTCAGTATGTGTGGAGGAGAGGAGGAGTATATTGGAGCTGGAGGAAGAGGATGGACGCCTAGAGGAATTGGACTTCATGGAGCCTTGGGATGATCTGAGCTCAACTAAACAGTGGGTGACCAGTCCACTGCACTCGCCTGATGTAGAGGAGCTTTTCAAACAGCTGGACCCATCCTGGTCCGAAGGGAGTGCTACAGTCCTAGAGGAAAGTCATATTTCAATACCGGAATCAGGCATCAATAAATCCCCCACTAAACCCATTGTGACAAAGAACTTCTCTGGGAATTTTCCTCCAGGCAGTAAAACAGAAGCTAAATGGATGTATTTGCCCACACGGACAGGCAACGCATCGCAAGCTCACAAGTCTCACAGCAAAAACAAGAACACGGCATCGTCTCAGCGGTTTCACAGACAGATGTCCCATGAGGCTGCTGCTTTGGACAAAAAAGAGGATAACACTCATTCACGACACAGGCCATACTCACTTAATCTTGACCGCTGCATCCGGGACATTTCTAACCAGCAAAACCTAGGTCCCTCAGAGTTCTGTCAAAAGGAGACGCAGCCTGAGACCGCAAATAACTGCTTATCTGAGCTGGATTTATTTCTGAATGATAACCAAGCACCTGTGCGAAGAAACTCGGCACCACTCAGTGTATCCTCCGTCCGCACAGCCTTCATGATTAAAACGTGCCAGGCCAAAGCAGTTCCCGTTGTCCCTCCAAAAGTGCAGTACAGCCAGATACCTCACTCCAGACTTGAAAAGGACACCGTGAATGAAGAAGAAAAGGAATGTCCCGTACAGAAGACCAATGCACTGCCGCCACAGGGGATGTCTGAACTCACCGAAGAGCTTGAAAACAAAGAGCCTAAGACTGTCAAAGCTGAGGAAAAGACAGTGGAACCTGCTGCAGAGTTACCGGTTATAACACGACGGCACACACCCAGTCTGGAGGTGTTTGTGGACGCTCCTCGACCAAACAAGTCCAACCTTTTACAGCGGTCGTCTTTTCGGAACAGACAGAGACCTCAGAGTCTGATCCTGCTGAGCCCGCCGTTTCCCATCATGGACTATCCTTCTTCTGGTGATGACGGGAAACTCCTCTCATCCATCAAGAGTTTCAACGACACATCAGCTGAGAGCTACAGGGCAACCGAGCAAGTGCAAAACAAAATGACTATTCCAAAAAGCGGACAAAGACTGGAGACCTCGACCAGCTGCTTTTACCAACCACAGAGGAGGTCCATGATCTTTGACAGCAGGAGCCATAGACAGATCGAATAAAGCAATTTACAGTGTCTATGTCTACAGTTTGTTTCAGTGAAAAATTGCGAATGGGAGAACTGTAACTATATTTCCTTGGATGGGAACATTATTTTTATCTGTTGATTTGAAAAATATAGACGTGTTGAGTTAACATGCAAATATGGTTTTCAGCAATGTATAAACTTGAAAGAATCAAACTCAACCGTGGTTTACTACATGTTATAATATTTAAAAGTTGAGTGAATGATCAACAAAGACACAGATTTTTTTTTTTCAAAGATATCATGAGTTACATTGTATAAATTTGATGATGATGTCTCCACGTTTGTCTTTTGTCTTCATGTTTACATTACGAGATGTCAAGAAAACATTTTCTTTTTGATTGCTGTTCAAAGTTCATTGATAAAGTTACATTACATTACACAATGACAAACACAACAAATATACAATATCCATAGTATTTGAATACCTTATATTAATTTATATTCCAGGCCACAACTGAAGGCTGGCGGGGAAAAAAATCTAAGTTGTGTTATATGAGAATAAAATTGTGTATAATTGCATTTTATAGGGGGTCCATATGCAGATGTGCTTTTATATTATAACACACCTAGGCAGAAATGTCAATAATTGGCAATATTTTGGAGATTGTGAATGATAACACAAAACTGCTGTTTACATTCATCTTTAGTGGTTGTGTGGAGCCATTTAGAGCCAATAAGTCGTTTTTTCTGTTTTCAAGATTGAACCTCATTGCTCTGGGGGATCTCAAAGGTGCAATTCATGCAAGGCAGACCAGGAATTTACAGAAACTGAAAGTTTTTGTGTTGTCAAAATCTTCAAAATATTGTCAAAAAAAATTATCTCTCCCTGGGTGATTCAGATTCAGATTCAGATTCAGATTAATTTATTCGCCATTTGCAGTAAAACCACATTGGAACACAATAGCAAAATCTCCCAGTGTACACACACAAATACAGACATAAAACAACATTAAAAGTACAGATATAAAACAAATGAAACAAAAGCAAGCAATGTGTGTAAACATTCAAGCACAACTTTGAGCATGAGAGTAGTATTTTCCTAAAACCAGCAGATGGCGCACCTGTTCCACACTACTGAGACTGTGGTTGTGAAAACATTTTCCAAGTTTTTGAAAACTCCGTTATTGATAAACGCGGCATCTCACATATTTGAGTAACCTTATGTGCGAGATTTGAGCGTTTCAACACAGAAGTGTAAGATGTTCAGGGCCATACATGTATACGCCTGTATGTAAATAGTATTTATTATTGTATATAAGCCATGAAACATGAGGATCGTTGCAATAGTTGACAATTCCAAACGAAATGTTTGAAACTTTTGAATAGGAGAAAGGTCCTAAAAATGTTGCACAAGAAGATGAACGTCATGAGGAGAGCACAATAGGATTGCAAGAAGTATATAAACCCATTTTTGTCAAATCAAAGGTATATATTCATAACACAGATCAAAAATCCACTAAGCAACTTGGTGAAAATAGTAATCTAGCCATTTACAGACACGTGGGCTCCTGTGAAGCTACTCTAATACTATAACCACATATGCGTAAACAGTCGCATTCAGAGTATGGGCCTGTACCTTTGGTAGCGCAGGGTCACTTCCATGTGTGCGCGCAGTTCATTATTTCTCAACCTCTGACACTGCGGTGTTGCATAGAATTAAAAGGCGTATTCTGTGCACACACTGAAAAAGGCACGCAGAGGCGAGGCACGGTGCGCGCGTTGAATATTCAATTAGAGGGGGGAAAGCTGCGTGCCACTCCATCTCCCACTGATGAGCTGTTAACACACTATTCAGCAACAAGTTCCAAATATGTCCCTGCACTAACGTATTCGTAAGGAGACTTTGTTACCGGTTCACAGATGAACATAGGTTAATGAGGGACTGTATCTATTTTCAAAATCGAGGGAATTGATATAGCTTACTGTATTTTGAATCACGAAACAAGTCTTTTTTGTAATATTCAAAAATGCTTTTCAGTCATGGTACAAGTAAATAAAACCAACACGGTACACTTCGTCCTAACATCAACAAGATATTTTAATTTCCCAAGATAGAAACGTTGGAATGTATGGATTCCAATGCCGATAAACAACTTTTACAATGCTTCAAAAAGTCGTTGCATTTTATATATAAATCATTGCAATACATTAAGATCATATAAATGGTTTGAAAGTGAGGAGTACAGCGCGTCTTTACTCCACTGAACACATTTAAACTGTTTAAAAGTGAATGTGCAGTGCCACAGAAAGCCACGCGGATCCAAAAGAGCTCTCATTGAGAAGCCACGTGTCCGTTTCCAAAGCCTCTCCAACTTAACCACCTCCTTTGTACCACTAACCCACATCGGCAGCGTCCCTCCACATAAAGGGATTTGCAATTTCAAGATATTTCAGCTTAAATGTTTTTGACAGTTCCCTCGCTTTTACTTCGGCTTGGTTATTTTAACTGTGCCAAATGGGTCACCTTGGGTTGCTGTCTGCGCGCAAAGGGCTTTTGCGCGCATTCAGTCTGAATTTTTTCCAACTTTCCTTGACGGGGAAACCAGCTGCTGGTCGTGAAAAGACGGCTTATTAATTGTCCTTTGTCATGCAGAATTGCTTGATTTCTAAAGAAACGTACAAAGGCTCTTTTTCAGGATTCAAGTATTTTGTTTCGTGCGTATTTTCAAACCATCGAATCAGCAGCAGCGCCGCGCCGTCTACCAGACTCTCAGGTACTGACTGCCTGCTCCCTTTGTCCCCTTTTAATGCTGTTGTAAATCGTGCAGACTGATTTGTTACAAGCTGTGCTTTTAATCTGATAGATAAGAGACATGTCAAAGAAAAGCCGTAAATAAAAAATTAGGGAGAATAAAGACAAGGGCGAGTCTGCTAGATGGGCGCCTGTTGACTCAAGCGGCTCTCCAGCGTCAGGGCAACCCTTCTCTACTCCGTCAAGGTTAGGTCCACAATCCCCTTTTATTCTTTTCTAAAAGACACCGTAGTCCCTTTTGCTTCAATGAATTGATCGGCACAAAATTAAGAATAAATAATTTGAGCATTTGGAGAAGGAGCGTATAAGCTCCCCCAGGGCGCATACCCCCAGGCTATTGAGCGGATAAAGGGTGCTTTGCACAGTGCGTAGTGAGTAAAAGGGAGCTTTATGGTGCAATTAACAAAATGGTCGTATCCCATATATCTAATCAGATGCAAATATTAGAGGTTTGTAAAATCGTTTAGTGACATTAAATGGAAATTTACAATCGGTACCGCGCATCCCGAAAGGCTGCAGATGCACCCAATATGCACAACATAAAACGATCTCATTCTATCCGTCAGTACAACTCACGCACACACTTTAGTGAAATACACACTGTTTAGACCCTACTAAAGCAAATGCATACAATTCCAAGTGTCAGGTTACATTTATAGAGGCGCAATAGCAGTGCGTAAAAGGCACATAACTGTTCCACGCGCTTCTGCCATACCGTTTTAACCTATGGATATTAACATATGAATGCATATGAATGTAGTAATGTGTACATATATTAAACATATGAACACGTGTTCACGTCCAGTTTCTTCAGAAAACACCTTTAAATTGTATAGGAAGCATCAGCCGCCTATGTGTCTGCTGCCAGATGACGCCGAGAGCACGGACGAGTTTGTTTTTGTTTTTTGTCCTGTTTTTGTGTTAGTCTTTTGCATTTATCAAGATATGGGATCACTTTTGATGTCTTCTCGGCAGAGTTCACAGAAGTATCAATAAAGTAGAGCATCTAGTTGAGAGTCGAGCTGACAGCGGAACAATGCATAGGTCACTGACACTGAACCGTTTCTGTCCTGCATTTATTTCCATGCTATCAATATCTAGAGATGCACTCAACATTATACAAGATTATAGTCATTATGAGGCCAGCCACACGAGACAGGTCACTTCACCAGAGTGGTCCCACAAATGAAGGAACGACTTTGTCCCGGTGGGAAACGCGCGTAACGACCCCGCTGCATGAGGATTGACTTTTACGCACTAAAAGTTGTTGCAGCCTCCGTCTTGTTTCAGTGATGAAATCCAAGTCAAAACTGTTAAATAAAATGATGAGCGATATCCTTACTATTGTCATCATGATTGATGCGCAGGCTACACGCACACCAATATCGTATAGAGTTATTGTTCTCAAAGTATAAGGTATATGTTGTTGTTATTATTAGCGAATGTAAGCATTACAATCTTAAGTCACCGATAGAATATTTTTACAGGTTCGTTTAACCTCAGCACTCGAGGTTTTTACGCGCGTAAAGTGACAGCCATGCGCATGCAATAACGCGTTAAAGACAAGCAAATTCAGACAGTTTACAGCTCGGAAATATTTTATTTATCAACATTTTAAATAAATAAATATCATTCCATCACATTGAAGATATAATTTGAGATTTATGTCATCGACAGCCGGGCGAGCTCATCAGTTTTTAATCACAGCATTTTTACGCAGTACTTTCAATCCCCACAGTGTTTAACCCATAATAGTCACAACACTGTTGTCTTATTAGGGTTTGGTGCTTTTGTTTTGTTTTACAAATCTGGCTTACAATAGGATTTGCAACAAAGATATGACTGTTTTCAGAAAAAACTACATACAAAGCGTACAACATGTATACATCTATACAATATTCAGGACAGACCTGATTAGAAAAAAAAAACTCTGTTTATGTACAGGCGACCGCGGCAGCGGAGCAGTCTTTTTTGGTACTTTGAAAACAAGTGCTGGGGTTGATATAGACGCTCAGGGCGACACAGACAAGTCCACGTCGTCTTTCTCTGACGAGGACGGGGAGATGGGCATGTCGTCGTCCTCCTCCTCTGAGCATCTCGCTGCTGAGCACTTGCAGTTGTGAGAGCCAGTCCGTGGGCCACTGCTCTTTCCCTCTTTCTTGTGCTTGACTCTGCGGTTCTGAAACCAAATCTTGACCTGCTTTTCTGACAGGTTCAGGTACGTGGCGATCTCGATGCGTCTCAGTCTGGACAGGTACATGTTGGACGTGAACTCGCGCTCCAGCTCCAGAAGTTGTGTACTGGTGAAGGCTGTGCGCATGCGTTTGCTGCTCTGAAGTTTTCCGTTACTGCTGTCTGTAAAAATAAACACGCATTGTGAGCCAAACCAATAAAACGACGATGCTGAAACAGTATAACGTGTTGGAAATTGTTAAAGCTTCTTACCGATGGAGATGCAGTGGAACTGTCGGGGGTCTGGCACGGAGTAGGCCGTCTGGTAGAGGCCGGGCGCGTGGCCCATGACGCCGTTACTCGTTGAGTGGCGGGACAGTGGAGAGGGGCAATACTGGGAGCTGAAGGGAGAGAAGGACGCCTTCAGCAGCGGCAGTGCAGGTGGTGATGGGTGCAGCTGGGTGGCGGTGATGCACAGTGGGCAAAAGCACAGCAGCCCGGCTTTCCGCGAGTGGCACGCTCCTGGCAGTGCGTGCGGGTGGTGTGAAGAGTGCACCGCGTAAGGAAAGAGCGGAGGGTTGTTCTCGCTCCCCTTGTCATTAGTTTCTCTTAAAATCAAAGAATCCACGAGAAAAGAGCGAGGCATCGTTGTGAACTTGTAGAGTTTCAGTCTAGGGCGTAAAGAGGAGCAGCCGCGTGTTGGAGAAGTGTTGTCCTGGAGGCGTGGACAGCGAAGTGGTGCTGAACGCGCAGCTCCGGCTTTAAATACCCGCGTAGACTCGGTTCGGCCATGTGACGGTTACGCTCAATAGGGTTTTGTGCCTTTCTCTCGGCATTCCCACTGCACGCTTCCCCATTATTTCACTTGTTAACTAAATGAACTGCATAATGTAGTCTATTCTTGTCAGCCCCACCCACGCCGCGAGAGGCGGCACTGCCCATTCTCCCTTTTATCATATCTCATTTCATCATGAGCTGCACAAACTCTCATGAAGCAAACTGAAGTGATCTACTGTTAAATTAGTCTACAAAACAATATTAGCACGGGGTATAAAACAAAATTGTAAAGTAAAGGTCCATCCAGTAAATTCACAATTCAAGATGAATAACATGTGTATGCAAGGGACGTGTTCCCAAGTTTACATCGGGATTTTCAGTTTGCCACGGTAATTAATGCTGCTAATAAAACAGGGGTCAAACAATAGTGCATTTTTCTTTTTTTTTATTTCATTTTAGTCTTCAAACGGAGTCTTATTTGGCCACATCATTCATTTCATCCTTACTCTGCATTGAGGCCTGCGTGTGTGGCTACTTTTGTGACAGTTTAGCACAAACATAAACGCAACAGCTGAATGTAAAGCTGACGCATATCCACCTGAAGGT
Source organism: Pomatoschistus microps (assembly GCA_029875035.1). Lineage (NCBI taxonomy): Eukaryota > Metazoa > Chordata > Actinopteri > Gobiiformes > Gobiidae > Pomatoschistus > Pomatoschistus microps. The sequence continues at coordinate 3,092 of JAPMNZ010958854.1, read as the reverse complement.
TAATGTGTCATTTCTGTCCACAAAAAAGGACAAGCGATCGCCCGGAGGCTGCGCTGTTAAAGAGCACTGATTCATTCCTTTGGCCGGGCCCCTGCCGAGTTGGCCCAAAGAATATGTAAAAATAACCAGGTTTTCACTCTGCGGCCCTTATTGAATGTCATTGTGGCGCGGTTTCAATGAGAGAAAAAGAGAGTCGAATTAAAGTGTGTGACAGCGGCGGATAGGCGCAACAAAGGCGACTCTGTCATAGAGGAGCCCAGAGCGCGGCGCGTCAAACCCCCGCCTCACACTCATTCAATTAAGTAATAGGAAAACATTTTCTTTCACTTTAAAGCTGCGAACAACATCTTCAAAGCGGAAAAACCGTAACATCAAGTAAACTGTGGAATTGGCCATGCATTCACAACTGCTACTCAAACTCAAAAGGTGTGGTTGAACTTAGACCACAATGTCCGATAACTCCATTCATATGCTTCAGTATCTGTTTAAGTTGTCGCCCATAACTTTGTAAACATGTTCCTTAAGGAAAAAGAAAGCCAAAACAGAGCATGATCAAACCCACCCGGTAGAATATAACTTAGTCGTAAATTTGAACGTGCTTACTCTTCACATTCTACGTGTCTTTGTGAATTAAAGCGTTGCCTATGACCATGTATGTAATATGTACAGCAGTAGTCCCGCGGATAGCACCAGCAGGCTCATGGGTCGTCACGCAGGGAGCCTGTCCTAATTTGCAATCCCAACTGGAGACTGACAAATAGTTTTGACCTCCCTCTGGAGGCGCGGATCAGAAGTGCAAAGACGCTCGTTCTTCACAATCCCTTGTTACCGGTAAATAATGGGAGCAAATAGCCCACTCACCATAACCACACAATTATGGCCAACAGTAGTTTTACATGAAATAAAACCTGACTGTGCCCCACATCATTGCATGTTTTATTCAAAATGTAAGTGTATAACAGTCATTGATACTTTATTAAAAGGAAAATATTGACAATAGTCTGTAGTAATTATAGTTGCATTATTGTCATGAAAATGTAAGTTTACTTTGCAAACAACTTTACTGGTGTAAATGTTCTTTTTGCAGAAATTCAAAAGGTGTAATGGGCTACAAGTGTCACTATATAAAAGCTAACATGGAAACTATAAATGTTTGTGGCTCATAAATATGCTGAGCTTCTTTTCAAACCAAATGAATGTTTCGGCACAGCTGTACTTTCATGAAGCTCTAGCTTTGTGAGCCAGGACCCTCAAATAGTAAATTATTTATAAGATATTAAGTTGAACAATTGCCATCACTCAGATTTATCCAATGATAACACGGACCAGGGCCTGCTGTGTCTCTGCACAAGCCTATTTTCAGGGGCTTTTACACAATTATTTCCAAAGATCTCGTGCCTGATGACAAAAAGAGAGCAGTCTGTTTATGGAGATGTAGTCAATATCTCCTTTTCTTTTAGTATGAATTATTCATAGTTTAAGACACCATTCCCCTCACTTAATATGTACACACTTAAACACCCACATGTCTAATACAAATGATGGTTTAGCTGCCAGTGTAACAGGATTTAAGGTCCCTCTGGGGCTGCGTGTATGAGCGCTGTGACTGTGGACGTGACACAGTGGGCCGACTGCCCCTCCTAATCTGCCCCTGAGGCAACATCACACCCTCAGCTCCGGCTGCACCTCAGCGCACACACAAAGGCTGATTATCATTCATATGCCCACCACAAACACCAGTCCAACAGATAACAGATGACACATAAGTACCAGCTCAATGGGCCAATATGGTTAGACTCACAGTCTATAGGGACCAATGAATGCTTAAGAGAGCTGCAGGGACCAGCAGTAATCCACAGGTGAACCGGACTGTTGCCTCAAGCATGACCTGAAGAGTGATCATGTGAGGATGAGGAGATACTCCACTCACAAATTAGTTCAATTAAATTTCAATTAAACCAAAATGGAAAGAGATATACCAATAAAAACATCTGTAAGAAACAATGTATATCAAGGTTCTTAATGAATTCAGAGATAATTGCATTCAGCCAGAAAAGGCCTGACAGGCTTTGTTATGGTGTTTTAAGAGACATATGGTCCAATCCTTAAGTTAGACAATCTATGCATTATTGTGAAACACAAAGCTGGCCACTAACAGTATTATTTATGGTAGGTTAGTGATTTCACTGCATACGAGACAATAAGATAGAAGCCAGACAATTTAGTTTACAATTACACGCTTTTTTGACAGCTAACTGTAACAGTTAAGACAAGGTTTTGTCTGTTACTTAAGAATCAAATGTGCATTTAAATGTTAGAATATACACAGTACATTTGTTTTTGTTCTTTACATTTGATTACAGAATTTTAGCTGGCTTCACAAGAAATATGAAAGAGTTCATTTAGCTAATTCTCACAGATATTATTTGGACTAACCTTTGCAATACCTTTTTCAGACAGAAAACTGAAATAGAGAGGACCACCAATTAGGTCTTAGCCCAAATAGTCAAGTAGTGACTCACAGGGCTCCTTCTTACAAGTGGGCAAAAGATGAAATATTAAGTAAAATAAAATCATATAGTATTGACTTTATCCAATTATAGGGCAAATTTAGTTACAGTTCAAATAAATACAGTTTAATTATGTTTCCCATGCATAGTGCACAATTAGTCTCACAATTAATCTTGTAACTTCACTGTCAATTGGACAATCACATAAATAAATCATGTGGTGAGTGAAAGGAGCCAATCTGATCACATGTTACAGGCTTCTGAAGCATCCCCAGGTTCTCCTTTGTAGCTCCTCAGGCTAATCAAGAATGCACCATGTGCTCCTGTAGATTCTTGAGCACATCAATCACACTATTTATAACTGACATCACCCACACAAACCGTGGCATGTGGAGATGTACATATATATGTATACATATTACATGATTCCAAGTATGGTTGGTAAGGTAAGATATTATTGATTGCATGTTTCAGACAGTGGCAAGATGAGGAGGTGCTGGAGGAGCGCCCATCATGGGAGGACAAGCCCCTACCCAGCATGTACCACCGGAGCATAGCAGAAGTGGCTCTACTCAAGAAGTC
>JAPMNZ010958839.1:0-10323 GCA_029875035.1 Pomatoschistus microps | reverse complement strand
TAGTAGTAGTAGTTTTTTCAGAACTGGACATGGACAGGAGACCACCCACACATCAGGTATTATCAAAAATATATACAGTATATATGAATAACTCTTGTTTAAGATGGGTACAATGTAGCATTTATTACCTAATATTCTTTTACTTTGTGTAGCCTAGTAACAGTGCAGTGGCAGTTATCTAAATAGATAACTATGAACTGTACTATGATGAAGTTGGCACAACAGCATTTATCAAAACAACCTCCAGAATAGAGACTACATTTCTTATTATATGTGTCCACATTGTCCTTCATCTATGGTGTCAATGACATGAAACCGGAAGCTACAGTAGATGTGTGCGCCGTTGCAGTTCTCACGTCTCGCTCACAGAGGAGTGCCAGAGAGAGTGGAGATGTGTACGCTCATAAAATGCATCATATTTAAGACACTGGCTCATAACAGGAGCTGATACCCCGAAGCCCAGTTAGCCTTAGTGACTACAGCCCACCACCAAATTGAACAAGCTCAGTGGACTAATCATGAATGACACCAGCTGTGTTTTATCGATAGTATTGAATTCTTAAGGCACTGAACACCAGGCTGTTACAGCTTTCTATCACATACAATTTAAAATAACACAATAACACAATTTTCTCTGCTCAAAATGTTGCACTTGGCATTTTCCTTAACAGCCAATTATTGGAAGCAATAATCATAAACAAGAATGAGTATATGTAATCATAATAAAGTATCCGCACAATAATCTATAAACTATAAATTAAATGTACCACATGTATCAGGAGAAACCCATGACAGTTAAACTTTTATCAGTAGAATATAAACATTTACTCAGCCTTGTGAATTGTTTTTGGCTTCTTTTCATTTAGTGAATGGGACAGACACTGGAGCTTGGTGCCTCATAAAGAAGGGAATGGGATGTAAATATCGAACAAAATACAAAAAACATAAAAGAACAATTTAGTTATGGGCTCTGGGATCACGCAAACATTTTTTCAAATCATACATAATGTAATATTCAAATGAGACCAACTAGGGAATCACAAAATTCCTTCTTTGATATAGAGGTTTTAAAGATGTAATTGTCACAACTTCAAATTTACGCTACTTCAATACAACCGATTAGTATGATGAAACCCTTTTTAAATTTCTAAAACCATATCCACAAATATAGACCAGATCTCTCAAGATTACACATAAGAAAAGTCACTGTTTATGCTCTGGCCGTAACCCAGATATTTGCGCTTACAGACAACACTGAGCACACCTCTTTTTCTATTTCTTTTTTTATGGGAATGTGAGGTGGCCCTATTCCTCGACAATCCTGTTACTGCCGCGATTCGTTCTGGCGGCCCTATAAAAGATTAGTCCTGGAGGAGAAAGAATGAACTTGATTAGCTAGACAGCAATTTAATGGGATTGTCCGAGGCCCTATAATAAATCAGCTTTTGTGATTAAATGGGATCTCCAGTAAAAGTTGTACGTCTCCAAATCAATACCTATTGAATGTTTTGGCCTTTTGTTTGAGTGTGAGGAGAGAAAAGGAGGGGGTTAAGCAATAGAAACAAAGCCAAAATTTCCGGTGGACTAATGACCGTGTAGCTGGTTGTGAGAAAGCGCTTACGTTCAGCCTGGGGACGAGGGAGAGGCAGATTTGTATTATGAGAAAACATGAGGGAATAGTCAGGACATTGGCTAAAAGCAAATGGACTTAAGCAGAAGCGGATGTAAGGCTGTAATTGGACTGCTACAGTAAAACCTCCAGTAATGGCTAAGCAGCAGTGCCTCATGTGTACAACCACACCTTCTACATCCCAGTGAGACAGAGGACGCTGGGCAGACGAGTCCTGCTTCAGTTAATAGTGGCAAATATAGGAGACACACAGCAGTATCAAGCCAGCCAACCTGTGACCTGCATCACCGCTGAGAGCTGCCCTGGTCAATCGGGCCACACAAATCTAAGTCACCTACATATTAACAACCCAAACGAAAGAATGAGCCACTAATAGATCACCACTCGTTGGTAAATAAAATAATAGCTCACTGGAGTTGTTCAAATAAAACATATATGGGATATGGACAATCATAAGGTTAAAGGATTGGATTGACATTGTAGACAGAATTGCTTTTTGTCTGAAACCTAACTTTTATACATTAATTGGCAAAAGATTTTAACTAAATCTCTAATTGCGGTATTTCATGACATTTTTGATGTCCTGTCAGCAAAATCTGATTTCCAATTTCAAAAGAGTTTGACAAGATTTTAAAAAGCGTACATATGAAGCCACACAATTCCCATACATGTTACTAAATATGTGTAGACTTCTAACAGATAGTAAAAGTATTTAGTTATCATAGAAGAGAAAAGATTCAGTGCAATAATGTGAAATATACAAATACTTCATATAAATGTTATATTTTTCATACAGTTAGACCTGAGTCGTGCATTGTATATTATGAAAAAGATGAAATGTCTAATTTGGAATGGGAAAATAATGCTTCTGTTTGAGTACACAAAAAAAAATAGAACATTTATGGCTTATCTTTAGTTCATTTTTTGCTTGAAAAGAGTCTTTGTGATTTGTTAATGGTGACCACAATCGTTTTATTTGAATCGTGTAGCCCTAATTAATAGTAAGTATTATTAACCATAAATTGTTTTAATTGTTAAAAAAAATACTATTTTTACTATTATATGTAATAATAATCTAGTAGTATTCATTGAGCACTTCATATTGTGAGCAAATGCATCATTTAAAAACAATTAAAGAAAGATCTCATGTTGAAACTGAAACCGCAAACTTCATGAAAAGTCTGTTCAGAACCACCTCATGAGATTGCATTGCTCTGGGGACACCCTCATGGACAAACCAGGGGTTGGTGTAGGGACTGCATGACTGCCCCTCTTGGTAATTGCCCCTGTTTCCATCTCTCTGGTAGAGTCTGGTCTCCAGCTGCAGCTCTGTGGCCCCTGGGCTGTATCTCAGGTCCACTTCACACATCACATCAGATCAGAGCGTTCCAGGTCCTACCAGGCGGCCAACATTCCTTCTGCTTTGATACTGGGGGGGCTGCCCTGTGTCTGTCCATCATCATCTCCTCCACCTCCAAAGGCTCCTCTTAATCCCTCCCTCCCTCTCGCACGCACGCACACACACACACGCACACACACACGCACACACACGCACGCACACACGCACACACACACACGCGCACACACACACACACACACACACACACATAGACACACAACGTCACCCGGCTGCACGGGGCTGTCCTCCCCCAGCACAGAGGAATTCTTCAGCTCTGGACAATGTTTCATTTCTTCACAGGCCACATCCTTGATAGCTTAATGGCCCCTGTGAAGAGGACAACACAACTGACAGAGCCAAAGTGCCGTCCTCCATTTTACAAGCATTGCTGCAACCATTCTATCTCTGATCAAACTTTTTATATTGTTACAGCTTAGCTTTACTCAGATGTTCATCCTTTTTCTGTGAACATCTCAGAAAAGGCATAAAGCAAAGCTACTTGTGGAAGTAGGTGGAAAAGGAGTATAACAAAATTAACACAACACCTCTCTACAAATCACGCAAATGGACACAGGCCTGTGTTGTGTCAACCATCTCCAAAATGATTCCCTCATCATCACTAAGCATTAAAGCCTGGACCATGTTTTCACGTTTGGAAACCATAAACATCTGAAAACCCCACGATAAGCATCTGCACAGGCTCTACATGGTCTGAATGTGCCTTTTCCAGGCGGCAGTTCTCCGCAGGCTGCAGCATAAGAGGAGCGTGTAGCCTTGAGCATTGTCCAAAGGAAAAAAAAACATTTTTCACACAATAAGTCTGTGTAGATGGGCTGGACTCGCTCTATCTCAGCATTCACTTCAGCTCTGCCCTTTGTCATGCTCTGTACCATTCGTTTTTCCAACATCATTGCAAGAGTCTGCACTCTGAAGGTCTGTTCAGTTTCGACTTAGAAGAACACTGCACAGCGCCTCTGCACACTGCTCCATGCACATGACAGCAATACTTGGCTTTTGTAAAGATAATGGATCATTTTGCCAGGTCTTCAGACTCTTATGTCTTTTAAGAACATAACAACACGCAGTTGAAAGCATCAAAAGATAACATAATAAAGTATTGATTTCTGCACTGCTCTTTATTCCATAATTTAAAAAAAAATTGAAAACCAATACGATGCATCGGAAAATGGGAAAAAATGCTACGTTGTATATTAAATTAAATCATGTGCTGATTACTCACCAGAGTAAAACTTTCGGCCCTCAATCCAAAATCAATTTGACACGCCTGATCTAATGACACCTAGTTTAGTATTGTGACTAAATACCATTATGTTCTGTTTTAAAATATCACTAAACAATGTTTTGTTAAATAAATAATGTAAAAATAATATCATAAATAATACGATTTTTTTATTTAAAAGAGTTTTTGACAATAATAACTCTTTAGTTGCCTTTAAATCTTTAAAGGCAAAAGGTAGTAAAAAAGAAGCTATAAAGTGGGGCATCCTCAATCTTTTGGCGGCTCCGTTGGCGGATCTCTCTTGCACAGTATAAAACTAAGTCGGTACACTTTAAGTGCAGCAGAGTTCCTCTAAGTGTGGAATAGTACAATAACTAACTCAAGAGCACCTGTGTGTGTGTTTATATATGTTTTATGTTTGTTCCTGACAACATCATAATATATATTTTTAATGTGTTTAGACACAGAGGTATGGCTCTGTAGAAGATTATATAACACCTAAAACTGAATAGGCCTAATTTATAATTGTGATCATTTAATTATTTCTTTGCTTTTATATCAAAGAGAGAATAAAACTAGTAGTTCATAGGTTACAAAAACACAAATAGCAAATAATAAACGTCCTCATTTATTCTTTTTTATCAGTTTAGGCGCTATATTCAAAAGTACTTAAGGTACCCTTGGGAGCTTTGAGATGGGCGTCACAGTTGAGTTCCATTTTATTTCCATGATTTGAAGACAGCTACACATCCCATGCTTTTAATGAATAAATTGTTTATATTTCAAAAGATACAAGACCAAATTATACATCTTGTGAAATAACAGTGGCTGGAGCCATTGCAAACCACTGACCTTCAGATGCCATTTAAGGGACAACTCCATGAAGTCATTTTTACAACCTCTCCCTCTCTCTCTCTCTCTCTCCCTCTCTCTCTCTCTTCTGTGTGTAATAGCCTGGTCTATAGTCATTTCAGCCGAGGCACATTTTATGACCATAGCAGAGGCTGATGACCAGTTCTGTGCAAAAACAGCAGCAGCAGCAGTCGCTTCATTGGTCGAGGCGTGCCACAGCCAAGCGGCCTATGGGGCAGATTATGGCAGGAGAGGTGCGTGTGTGGGTTAATCTCAGGTGTTGGGAGCAGGTTTTAATATAGATGGTCAGGCCGGATGTGATAGGGGATAATTGCTTCTGGGCTTGTCACAGATGGGACAGGTTGATCTGTTAACAATGGCCATACCAGGGCTCAGTCAAGGACATTTTTACCACTGTGATCGGCTGATCGCCTTATCTCGCCCTCGCAATGTCCATCAGATGCAGTCCGGCACCAGTCCAACTTCAGGGAAATATACTTTCACTGGTATTTTCTGGTTTACAAGTGTGGGGTCCTTGCATCAGTGCACAAGCATAATATGGATGCATTGAAAGTCAAAGTCGAGTTTACAAGTATAAAACAGGTAATTAAAAAGAAAAATACTGCTCCCTGGATATCCAATATGCAATAATTCATATAAATAATGAATAATGAATTGTAAATAATTTGATAAGAATATCTTATAAACAAATGTCCGGTCACATGGAAGCCATTCTTTTCAGTCATTTTTGAACAATAAAATGTATTTTGCTGTCACTTTTCATTTGTCAGTTACCTTTTTTACTGTCTTCCAGTAAAAATGTGCATAGCGATACAAAAACTTTCACGAGGCACTGAAGCTTACCTTGATGATGAGCTCTGGTGGTCATCTGATGTGACTTGCGTAACCATCACATTATGAAGCAACGCATTTGCTAAGACCTGAAGAAGAAGAAACAGCTACATTATAGGCTGTGGCGATATAAGGTCAGTGTTTCTCAGACCAGTAAATGCCCCACCCAACCCCTGGTAATTAAATTATGGCGCACTAAACAAATATTGTCAAAACCCGTCTTGTGTGAATCTGTTCATTTGTCTAATCATCCACAGTCATTCCACGTGATCTACTCTGTGCTTTGCAGTCCAGTCCATGACTTCCACAAATAATTCTGATTGTGCAGAAAAAATAATTAAAGAAATCAGAAACAGAGAAAAATGAATTAAACTAGGCAGATGAAATGCAGATTCATGTTCTGACTGCAAGTGACAAGCCCCCAAACTTTGATGAACTTATTGATGATGGTATAATTGGTTTTGTTACCTCCGCCCCCTGCAGGTTAGTTTGTGAACTGACATTATAAATCAAAAGGTTTGGAGAGAATAATTTAAGAATTGTTATTTTGGCTGCTTTGTTATGGTCCTTCTCTTCACATAGCCTTCATATAACATACGAAGACAACATCTCAATAAGAGACACGCTACAAAATATTGATTTATTTATTTATTTATTCATTCGAGCAGAAATTTTACAATCATGAGTATTTACAATATTTACATTCCTTAGATGATTCTTTATACATACATGTTGCCTGCTGTGCTTACAGTATATACTTATACATAGAAATATATAAACAAACTATAAAATCAAGCAACAATAGTTGCCCTAATTTCACCATGTGTTATACATCTGCAATATCAATTTACCAATGAATCTGAATACAATTTCTAGATATAAGGAATTTTCTATTTGGTATGAATTGATACAATATATTTTGATTCCATGTAATTCAGAAAAAATAAAAAGTATTTTTAAAGAAAATAAAACAGTATTGTGCAATTGACAGTTGAAAAACCGTGAGTCTCCTTCTTCTGTATGTAATGTGTGTGTCTCTTACTGTAACAAAACATATCAATGTTTTAATATGTTTTAGTTTTACAGCTGGCAGTGTCCTTACTTGCTTACAAGGCCATTAAATCATTGGTGCGGTAATATTCAATCATTTCAGATTGCACAATATAGAATCACATGAGTCCACTGTCACTTTGTCCCCCCATGCCCTCATGCTGCTGACATGTACAGATGTAAACATATTACATAATATTTCTTGCACATGAATATACAATATTTCATACTTTCTTCTTTATTATGCTGAAGTCAAATATTATAACTTAATTCTTGCTACTTGATTATGTTAAAGTTGGAGATCTCAGATTTGCAGATAATACTAAAGCTAGTATTAGAGTTATTGTTCCCTTATCTTGAGTCATATACTCCACATTCCTACTGTTATAAGCGGTCTCTTCACACATCTCTTACTCTCAAACATGATATCAAAATATAAAAACAAATCTTAATTTTATCTGCGTCTTGATTAAGGAAAAGCAAAACAAAAGTATGTGAAGCTGCAGTCAATTTTTCCTTGTAACATAACAACACTTTTCATGAAACTATTGCGTGAGGTAAAGTGATTTAACGGCAAACACAAGGGCCAACGTTCAGTCAGTGTGAGTCAAAAGTGACAGACACAGTGGCACCCTCAACAGACCGGCCCCTGTCACAGGCTCAGAGGCTGAGGGGTGGGCCTGGAGGGCCGTTCCATCAGACAGACCCTTCCTCTATGGCCACGTAAATGTGCTGTGCTCACTCGTCAGAGAGCCTTTACTGACAGCTCTTCTTAAATATTTATGCAGACAGAGAGAAGAGAAGAATGTTATCTCTAACTGGACATGTCCCACATCCACACATGCTCTGACTCAGACACTGACCGCGGTGGAAGGAGTGAGCCGCCTAAAAGGTATCTGTGAAACAATCCTGATAAACACAGCAGGCAATTATCTTGTATTTGTATTGATTGAAAGCTGTACACCAGCTTTAATGCATTTGGCCATGACACCGCTGGTCAGAGGTTTGAGACTTGAGAAAGAACTGTTAGGAGGGAAGCTCGTTGCTGAGTTCCTCGGCCTGTTTTTTTCCCCACGCTCAGATCAAAGGTACACATCAACATTTTTAAACAAGGAAAGTGTGCAAAGTACACCCTGTACCTAAAAGTGCCAGAAATATAAAAGCATTCCAACATAATTATGTAAAAGGAAAAGCTAAATCTCCCATCGTGTATCTGAGGTTCAAAGGTATGCACTCGTAAAAGCCTGGAGAGATAAGATAAACATAAATGCATAGAGCTCTAACCGTATGTTGTAAATATTCATTCAACCCTTTAATTAAACAACTGTAAAAGAGTCACATTGAAATCAATGACGGTGATAAATAAGAAACATTTCAACCCAGTGACCTGCACCCAACTTTTTATTTATGGGTCCTGTTCGCTGCAAGTTCTTTTGGCACTCCCCATCCCAAACACAGATGGCGTTACAGTGAGATGGTTGAGCGGATTTGGGTGCCATACCAGTCCTGTACACAGATGCCACTGGTCATGTGACGCACATCCCATTTAAAGAGGGTGGACAGTTTCCCCAATCAACAGATCACCTTTTCAAACAAACCTTTGTTCCCAGGGCTCAGCAGCTGGCAACAATTAGCCGGCAGGACGGCACACAACAGTCCAAGTTGCCAGTCAGTCCATTATGGAGGCAGCAGAGTGAAGAATTGCACTACCCAGTGCCAGAGGCTGTGAATTAAATGTGTGATAGATGTGGGAAGTGTGACTTTAAAAACCTTTGCAGATAAGTTGGATGCTTGTTGGCAGGGGACGCTCCACACATGTTGGATCTGAATGGTGCCATTTGAGGAACCAGCTGGTTTGTGCTTTGTTGAGTTGGCAAAGGGCAGAAGTACCATCTATCCTGCAATGCCAAGTTTCCCTTTGAAAGTCTTGTTGCTGACAGCAATAATAAATTACAATCCGACCAATCAATTAAAGCTCAGCTTGAACCCTTTAAGTCTGTAAGAATGAGAAGCCGGGAAAAAATCAATTTGCAATTTACATCAGGCTGATGAGTGTTGAAAACACTAAGAAAGAGAATGCTTCAAGGAAGTATAATTATATCCCAGGCAGTATGAGCCCCTAGTCCTGTACTTTACAATCAATGGAACCTTGCAAACCGTGCACATCTCACTCCCTCCTGTCATTCAGCTCAGAGAGAGCCTACACACGGCAGGTAGCAGAAGTGATTTATGTTGCATCATTGGGCGGTAAGTATAAGTGGGGACAATAGCTCTGGTTTCCAAACTCCCTGGAACGTAGCTCTGTGAGTGAAAGACAAAAGCAAGAAAGAAAAGAGACACCACTTGATGGTAAGGGTCATATTAACACTCAAGGGCCTGGCCATGTCAGGGGAATGAGGCCAGTTTCTTCTCTCACAAAATCAGAGGGAGACAAATAAAGACGATAATGAATAAGCATCATGAAATACACTAAGGATGAGGAGCTGGATGAACTGTGTGGCTCCAAAAAAGTTTTGTTTCTGTTGAAGGCAGAAAAGGAGCAAGCTCGAAGGGTTAAATGTTGGCAAAAAGCGAGAAGGGACAAAAGCTCCATTGTAATGGCAAAAAGTGTCCCCAGAAAGGAGGGGACAGAGAAGAAAGCCACCACTGGCTGGTCCCCCAGTCTCATTGTAAGCAAAGGGGAGTGCAGCCACGCATGACAGATGTCCCCAGCCATTGTTTCCCAGCAGCCTCCTCTCTGCCTCCTGCTCCGCTCCCAATTCCTCTGACCGTACACTGCTCGTGAGAGTGGCCCAACATCAGGTCCTGTGTGCCAGGCGCGACAGTCTCTGTCTCTAGTGACGCTGTGGGAGTGTGAACTCCAGGTGGGCAGTCCCCTTCTCATGACCAGCTCTCAGCAGGGTCCGTTCACATGATGTGTAAAAGTATCAAACATTTAAATTGGAATGCAAACCCGGTACACATACAAACAATTATTAGATCCATCGGCAGATCCAGAGAATCTGGCACACTATCAAGTACACCGTCCATTACTAAAATGTGAATGATAAGTGAGGCACAGGTAAAAACATCTTGCAACATAAAGAGTTAAAGTAAGCTGTTTTTACAATGCACTGATGTTTTGCATTCCCATTCAGAATCCCACCATGTGGTGGCTTGAAAGGGGCATCTTGCTGAGCTGTCACTCAGCACAACACTGTGGCAGTAAGAGAGATTGCAACAGAAGTCTGTCTGGTTAATGGGTGCATAAAACACACAACTTTTTCTGTTCCCTAACACTTTGTATCAAAAGTCAAGATC